>LZPO01075966.1:0-11836 GCA_001675575.1 Neotoma lepida | reverse complement strand
AAGGGTTTTAATGAACAGTAGCAAGAGCTGGTTCCCTCAGAGTCCCTTGGTGACAACCTTTCCGAGCTCCAGTGAGCTTCTGGCTCCAAGGAGGCCTTAACCCAGGATCTGACTCAGTTGGCCATATTTGAAAAGGAAGAAAGAGAAATTGCAAGAGAGCGAAGGAAAGACAGTTCTTTGGGCTGGGAACTCATTTCCTGAGGAGCGGGTTCCCATAGCCCTGCTCCCCAGGACTCAGGGAGCTCCAGGAAGCCAGACCAGTCAGTTAATAAGTCATTGAGGACGTGTGGTTTAATTAACTCGCCCAAAATTCCTCCTTTCCCTTTCTCACTTTTGCTATTAATATTTTTCGATATCTGATAATGCAGTGTAGTTAATTCTTTCTGGCTTTATAATGAACACTGCCATAATGAAAAAGGTTAGCTGTGCTTCAGGCAGCTTTTAATTATCCAGCCGAGCAGGTAAAAGCACTTTATTCTTCTCTTTTTTTCCCCTTACTTAGCAATTAATGGAGGGGCTCCATGGCACTTACTGTACCTTTTTTGTTTTCTAATGGACAATGCTGCACAGAGCAGGGAGGCCTTACTGTACCCGGTAACTACCAACTGAAGCCGTTGGAGCCTGAGTTAGTGCCGTTCAGGCCTTTGGCTTGGGGGATGGAAGTGCCTCTGTGCTGGCCACAGGTTTATATAATTAAAAAGCTGAGTTACCAAAGCATTTTGCTCCCGATTCCCTGCCTTGCATTTTTCCATCTTTGTATCTGTGTCAAGAGGCCACCAAAATGCCTTTAGAGCTGAGCTGGCCTCGGTTTATTGTAGACCTTTTCCTGGCTGTACTTAATAGAGCTATCTTCCTTCTGTTCTGCCTGCTAACAGCAGCCATGGGCTTGTTCATTCTTTACAGGGAGGGAAACCGAGGCCCAAAGTGATTGTCTGCCTGGCAGAAAGCCCCTTTGTTCTGTCTGCTGATGCAATCTCTGTATGTGAAACTTGACTACCAAATTAATTATATGGCTACCTTATGGGAGGGAGGTGGAGGAGTTTAAAGGGTATAGGAGCCACTTCCAAATCTATTCATCAATGAAGTCACAGGGGACTCTGTTTACCATGGCTGGGATTGTCCAAAGGTTCTCTTCACTCTGCAAATATCCCACAAAACTTATTCTAGGAGTATAAAGCATATTTTCAGTGTTCATGGCCTGATAAAGATGAATATTTTTAGGCTCTGTACACAGATCTCTGGGGAGGGGATGAACCTATATATTTTTACAGGCATTCTATATACTCATAGCAATCCGCTATATTTTTATAGAAGCCTAGTGTGTCCTTAGGGGAGGATGACAGGTACATTCTGAGCTTGGAGTCAAGGTGAGGGTTGTCTCCAGGTGTGTGGAATGGCCCTTGCAAATTCCACCTGAAAGAAAAGATGTTGAAAGCCTAAGAAGGGAATGGCCAGGGAAGGAGTCAGTGGGAACCAGGGACCTCGGCTCCTGGGTTCCTGAGCAGGCCAGGTATTATCCTTACCTGGGAATGAGGACCCAAAACTCTAAGGCTAAACTACAAGCATTGACTGTTGGGATGGGAGCCCTTCTAGAAACGGATCACAACACGATACTAACTACCCAGATGTACTCTTCTAGATGTTTCTGCCTTTTAACGTCCTCTTGTTGGTAAGCTTTGTGAAAACAGCAGATCATGAGCAAATATTGTTTACGTACTTTGTGCCAAACATTTAGTGCCACTTCACCACATACCAGGCTCAAGGCTGGCTGGCCAAAGGTCTCTAAAGCCTTTGTGGTAAATAGCACAAAATATAGCAGGTTCTTGGTTCTCTCTTGGAAGTTCTGGTTGTCTGCAGCCCCTGTAACATTGAAATTAAAACAACTTTCCTGTAAAAATAGTGACATTGGATATGCAAAGCTACAAGAGGTCTTTGGCCTTTAAGTCTGTCTGTCAAAGTTTTAGGGAAAGTTTTAGAATGCTGCATTTTGCATACCACTGCAGTCTCATGTCTGTGGGACTGTGCAAGCCTGGTCTTCAGTGGTAACCCACTGGACAGCCTATAGCAATAGCGATGCCGGGTTGAGTGACTTCAAACTCTAGTGGCTCATNGGCCTCTGGGAGCAGGACCGTTCCCATAGCCTGAGTGCCTCAGAGGATTTGGGGCAGTGAGAGAAGGGTGGCAGCACCTGGGTGATATACAGACTTCTACGTGAAGCAGTTGAGTAGGTGAAGTCTGTCAAAACAGTTACCCAAATTTGAACAGCACTTAGACAGTTCAAAACAATACCACATCCATTATCATACCTCATTCAAATACTGCACTTGAGTGTCAGTCAGAAAAACATGTCATTCTCCCACTTTTACTGATGTGACCTCCCTCAAACATGGAAAGATTCTCAACATGAGGCAATTTTGCCCCCAGGGGACATCTGGCCACATCTGGAGACATTCATATAGTTAGAATTGGGAAGAGGATAGATGCTACTGATAACCAATGAGTGGAGGCCTGGGGTGGTGCTGAGCCTCTTACAATGCCCAGTCCAGCCACTCCGCTCCAGAATTATCTCACCTAAAACGTTGGTCATGCAGATGTGGACAAATCCTTATATAAGGGTCCACAGCTGATTAGAGGGCTGGCTCGTGACTTTTAGGCTTTGGTGTCTCAGGGACCATAGCAATGGGCTGAGGCCTGAATAGTGGGTTCTGAAAATTTTAACAAGGTGATCTAGCTGGAAGAAGCAAGATTCCTAAACAGGGTATATGTATGTATATCTGTCTATCTATCTATCTATCTATCTATCTATCTATCTATCTATCTATCTATCTATCTATATTTAGGTATCTTGCCTGTGGTTCCTTCCTGTGTCTCTCTTCTGTTTTTCCTTCCCTGTCAGGATGGATGGAAACCTTGAAAGCCTGCAATAATGTGAGTAATTCCTCCCTTAACTGGTTCTCTTTGACATTTCACCACATCAACACAAACGTGAAGACACAACGCCCGCTGTTTGCTAAATATTTTTCACCGATCCAGGTGTTTCTTTCCCATCAACTCAACCCTCAATTCCAGATGACTTCACTTCCAACTTCCCNAAGGGCGGGTGGCAGAATTAGTGATAGACACTGTGTCATCTGTCCCTGAGTGAGAGCTGCCCTGTTGCTCCCTCCCCACATGGCTCGCCACACACTAACACAGCAAGGAAACGACTCAGTTTGCCCTGCACATGTACTGCACACAACAGTGAACTGGTTCATTGTATATGTGTGTGTGATGGGGGATGCATGTGATGTTCAGATTTGTGCCTGAGCCAAGAGGTGGCATCAGGTGTCTTCTTCATACCCCACCTTAATTTTTTGAGATAAAGGCCCTCATTGGAACTGGGGCACTCTGATTTGGTCAGGTCAACCAGCCAATGAGCTCCAGGGATCCGCCTGTCTATACTTACTGCCTCTCTCAGCAATGGGATTGCAGANTCACTTCTACCTTCCTTGACTTTTTACATGGGTGCTGGGGATCTGAACTCAAGTCCTCAAATTTATGCAGCAGGACTTTACCAACTGGGCCATCTTCTCAGCTTAACTAGTGAACTTTCAGGTAATCTGAAGCTACAGGCCTCAGCATAACCACAATTTTTTTCATGAATACTGTCCCTTTCCTAATCTTTTTAAGGTATAAATGAAAGATTTAGGGAGACCAATGGCCTCAAAACTTCCTCTTGTTTCTATCCTTTACCTAGTGAGGTGAGTGCAAACATTTCATTTNCTCGTTCAAGCACTCCCATAAAAATACTTTGATTGGCAATACAAAGAGAGAGGAAATATATACACTCTCTAGTTTCCAAGTTGACGACAACAGTCTATTGGTTCAAACAAACCTTAAAAAAAAAAAAAATCACTTCCAATGCACACAGCAGACTGATCACATGAGGCCAGCCAGTCACAAGAGAGAAAGAAGGCCCAGCCAGCCTCTGGAACAGGGGTGAAGACTCAGACAAGACTCCTGGGAGGGGGTCACTGAGTGGAGGTTGAGCTGGAACTCATCAAATAGAAAAGGAGAGACAGAAAACATCNAAGTAGGGAGTTGTGTAGTGTCCGCTGAGAAGTGCGTGTGGCCACGTCACTGGAGAAGAAAGCACAANTGGGCACAACTGGGGAGCGGTGGGAAGCAAAGGGCAGCTGGCAGAGCCTGCAGGGAGGGCTTGTCGGCGCAAGGGTCCCACCGAGGAAAGAGATGGATTCTAGTATTTAAGATGTGAAATCTTAGGAACAGGCCCTTCGCATTTTATTTATTTATTGTATGTATGTGTTCATGTGTATGTATGCATGAATATATTTGCAACTATGTAAAGGCCAGAGGTTTACCTCGAGTGTCTTCCTCAGTCACTCTCCATCTGATTTTTAAGACAGGGTCTTCCACTGAATCTGACTGGTCAGCAATCCCCAGGAGTTCTCCTGTGTCTCCATCCCCAGACAGGGGTTACAGATGTGTGCCATTGTGCTGGCTTTTCAGGCGGGTGATGGGGATCCAAACCCAGGTCCTCATGCTTGCATGACAAGCACTTTACCAACTAAGCTATCTGCCCAGCCCCTACATTTTAGGTTAGGTGACACTAAAGCCACATGAGAGACAAAGCAAGGGGATTGACTGGGAGCCTGCCTGAGCCAGGAGTCTAAACATGAACCATGGGTGGAGGAAGGAGGGAAAGGCATTTGGGAAGTAAATCCAGCAGAGCAAGGTGTTCAGATCAAATAGTTAAAAGATAAGGACAAGTCACCTTTGGATTTGTTGTACCCACATGGGCAGTTCTGCCAGTGGACAACCAGATAGGAAATCTTAACCCACAGGGAGAGAGATGGGCACAAGGTAGGATTTGGGGATCATTACTAAGAGGTGGGAATTACCACAGGGGAAATTAGTGGAGCAAATCCATCTGGGTGTCCACCCCGTTCTAGTGAGGTGTGATGAAAGTGCTAGGAAGATATGCAAACATTGCTGTCGGGAACCCACCCGAAGAGACAGCAGGAAGAGTCTAAAGAAGCCATTATAAGCTGGGCCAGGGTGGTGCACGCCTTTAATCCCAGCACTCGGGAGACAGGCAAGGGTGGATCTCTCTGAGTTCGAGGCCAGACTGGTCTACAGAGAGAGTTCCAGGACAGCCAGGGATGTTACACAGAGAAACCCTATCTTGAACCTCCCTCTCCCCAACCCCAAAAAGAAGAAGAAGTCATTGTAACTTTAATGAGGCAGACAGAGCTTGGCCACTGCTTTGGGTTGGCATCACTTAGAAGATCCACAGGAAGTTGCCTTTTTCCTCCCATTATGAAGGGAATGGCTCTTGTTTGGGACATAAGGTCAGCTTCACCATCTTCACTGGCTTGGACTTGGATAGTCTTGATCTGAGTATTCACTGCAGGGCCATGAATCATGGAAGATCCTATCTGGAATGTAGACTCCTACCTTGGTTTGAACGTTGCTTGATTTCCCCTATTGTTCCCTTTTCTACTGTATCATAGTCCTTCCTAAGTGACAGAATTTGGACTTGTATGTAGTCACATGTTTATGGACATACAAGCAGACACACACAGGCCCTGCTCCCCCAAGNCCTGTACATACTTTGAGTTAGAACAAAATGTGTCCTTCCATATTAACACCTGGCACCTGTTATAAAATAAACCGAGCCTTAGTAATTACTCTAGAGCAGTGCGGCAGCTTTCTTCTGACCAGTGTTGAAGGCTGGTGCCAGTCACCGTAACTAGGTGTGAATTAACGCAACAGCATTCGAGCCGCACAGCCTCCTGGGCTTGTGTTTGAAACACAGGCCTGTGTTTTAGAGCCGCAGATAAAGTTCATTAATAGGTGCGAGCACAGTTCTCAAAGGGCAGTTCTGCCATATTTCCAGTCACCGTTCAGAATTCTCATTAGTCAATTACCTTGCTCCCATCCGCCTGGTTCCTGCAGTAATGTGTGTTTTAAAGCCGCTGATAAGACGCAGCATGTTTTAAATATACCTTAATGTATTGGAAATGCATGAGCCCCCTCGGGTTTATATATCTTAACCACTGGCCAATTTTGCAAAGTTATAAATAAATGTTACAGGCTTCGGCTGCAGTTGTACAGAATCAGCTGGGGATATTTAAAAGCCAGTCTACAGTCTAACTTACCTTTAAATCTGAGATCTCAAGCATGGGGAGCAAAGCAGGTAGGAATATGCAGATGATTTCCTGGTAATAAAATCAACAACCTTGACAGATGAAGTGAGATTGAGTGGGAATAGGTTGGTGGGGGAAGCAGCTTGGTTGAATTAACAGGTATTTATGTACAAGTGACTGCTGGGCATCATGGGAGAACGGAGTGGTGTAGGCTGTCAAAGAGATTATGAACATGCGCAGGGCAATGAGAGAGGAGACAAGGATGTAGGTGAGCAGAGATGNTGAGGTAAGGACCCCCGGAGAAGGACAGGAAGCGAAGGGGCCAAATAGAGAGAGTTCCAAACACATTTCTGTAGGAGGCAGCAGTTGAGGTGAAAACTGAATCCCATTTTATAGAGAGAAATAAAGTGTAGGGTAAGAAAACATGCTTCCGTGAAAGGTGCACAGATAGTTCAGCTGGGTGGGAGGATTAATTTGGTACAGGGTACAGGAAGGATAAAGACAGANACATTCAGGAAGTGGGACAATTGCTGCTGCAGTTTTAATGTGTTCCCCAAAGCCCAAGTATGGGAATTTGATCCCCACTAGAGCCCTGTTAGGAGGTGGGGTGTCTGGGGTCCTGCCCACTCCTCTAGATCTTGCTCTCTCTTCCATGGGATGCTTTCTGTCATGCCATGAAGTCAAGAAATCCCTCACCCCATGCTGGTACCTTGGACATTTTTATTTCTATAACCATAAGGAAATAAATTTCTGTTCTTTGTGAATGNCTCAGTCTCAGGTGTTCTGTTATAGTAGCATGAAACAAACTAAGACAGCCAGCCACAAACAGAAAACTAAAATGGAAAGACGGGGATAACAACGAAGGTGTCAACAGCGGACTGGAAGAAATGCTTCTGAGAANCGTGTCAGGAAGGCAGCAAGCTTCCGGGAAGATGATGAGCAAAGTCTGTGTGCTGTACCTGCTGGTCTCCACCCACCACACTATATGCTGTGTGAATGTATCTTATGGATTGACTCCTCAGCACAATCCCAAGGTGGGAGTACCATTGTGGCCATCTTACAGACAGGGAAGCTGGGGTTTAGTGAGGTCTACGATGGGTTCAAGGCCACGCAGCCAGAAAGCCACAAGAGTCTGTGTTTGTTCTTCAGTTTAGTCTGATTCCAAAGTGTTCTTAACCAAAGCTAGATCTAAGACATCCTCAGTTACCACAAGAGGGTCTGATGCACGGTGAGCTTTTAGAAAGTGAATGGAGGATGGATAGAAGGACGGTGGACAGACACCGGGCAGATGAATAAATGGTAGACCTGGGGTATCTGTGAGAAACCAGGCTTTGTGGGAGACAGGTTCATTAAAACACAAGCGACACAAATGCAGGGTTGACACTGTGGAGTGCTAACCCTTGATATGCAGGGTGAGAATCAAAACAAATGCCGTCCGAGTGCTGAGTCTGGCTTTTCTGTGTGTGCCAGTGAATTAGTCTGTTGGCTTTGCTGTGAAAAGCTATGCTTCCCATGGATCATCATTTGTGTTATTTGCTGGGCCTGTGTAAGCAGTAAACCAAGAGTCAGGGGTCTGATGCTTAATTCCCTTCACAAGCAACTTGCTCATGAATGTGTCTGGTAATCTATCGTGCCCCTGCAATAAGCGTGCTTAGCGGGGCAGTTTGCAGAATCTCTTTTTTAGCTCCTGCCTGAGCTTCTGTGGGAGGAAAATGAGCCCAGGTCTTTGCTCCTGGATTAACTCAGTTTGATTAGCCCTGAATGCTGAAGTTTCACCTCTTAGAAACAGGAGCAGCCCCCTTCTTTGTGATTGTCTCTGGGAATGTGATTAGGNCATTGGATGCAGGCATGGCCTCCACTCCTCCTTGGCAGTCTGTCTTTCCTGGTGGGAAATGCTGTTCCTCACAGACAATTTGTCTGCTGTCTCTCCACAGCTTCCTGTGTATGGGAAATTAAAAGCTTCTCTCCACACNCTCCCTGGTCCTTGGCAGGCGGATCCCTGCCCTCCCTGTGAGGTTCCAGGAGCTGTGACATTATCTGCCAAATCTCAGGGGAGGCTTTGGACCACAGTTTGGAGCACTGAAGATGATGAATATGTACCAAGAGATGCTGTGCCAGGTAGGGAAACTGCAGTGCTGCTGTGATTGAATGGGCTGGGCCAGCTACACAGGGCAGACAGTACTGAGACCTGGCAGGGATGTGTAAGGTTGCTTTTGAGCAACCTTGGTGAAGCCCTGGCACAGGCAGGCCCTTTTCCCACCCTTGGGAGTTAGGAACCTCCATATGTCATCTGAATTCTCCCATGGTTTCTTATCATTCCCACTAGCCACAATGAACCAATGTGGTTAGCAACTCTGCCTATCCATGTTAAGTACAGACAACTCGCTACCAGCTGTTCTGGTACCATTGTCTCTGTCCCACAGAAAATCTGACAAGTCCCAGGGACAAAAGAAAGCTGGGAGCAAATTCTGCTTGCATCACAGAACCCCGAGGCTGAGGATGATGTTTAGAGGTTGCCTGGTCCATTCATTGGCCTGCAGGCAGGACTAGACACCAGCCAGCCTGGACAGATGAGAGTCTGTTTTCTCTGGAACCTCAGAAACCTTTGCTCACAGAGGGCATTTCACCTACCCTCAGTGTCCACTATTCTTCAAGCTGGACACAGTTCTCAGTAGAGCTCACTCAACAGCTCCTGTTGATTCTTTAATTGTCTTTAGAGGATGGTGGAAGGTGGAGCCCACCATGCTTTGTGTACAGCCTGGTGGAGGGGTCTTCTCCTATGGGCTTCTCAGAGCTAGCTGTAGATCTGCCTTCTGATGGTAGGCTCAGTGACATCACATTGCTCTCTTACAGTGGGCTTGCTGTGTGGATGTTTACACCATAGCAATAGGCAAACACAATCAACAATGCCCCCTATCTGCGATGGTTAATATTGACTGTTACCTTGACAGGATTTAGAGGTTCCTAGGAGACAAAGTTCCAGGCACACCTGTGAGCACTTATCTAGAGTATATTAATGGAAGTAAGAAGTCCCACCCTGAATGTGGATGACACCATTCCACAGGCTGAGGTTCCCGACTGAATACAACGGAAAAAGGGAACTGAGATCAAGCATCCATCCCTCCCTGCCTCCTGACTGTGGGTGCAAAGTGACCAACTGCTACAAGTCCCCTCCTTGATGACTTCCATACCATGATGACTGTACCCTAAAACTAAACCGTAAACCAAAATAAAGCCTCCCTTCCTTTGTCACAGCACGAAGACAGTCCCTTCATTAAGATCAGTTGTCATTTGTTCAACCTTAACTGGCGTGGAGCTGGTTGTACATAGCAATGGTCCTTCACAGACCCTAGGTGACCCTGATCCTTTGTGCACTTCATTTAAGTGTATTTAAGCAAAGCACACTCATTGACAGGCCTGTGATTCCTTAGAAAACAGAGGCTGCGGCCTGAATTCCCCCACTACATAGGACTTCTTATACAGCAGTTCCATGGGGACCACATGTTGATGGAGTGAGGGACACAAGTTGAACCACCAGGCAGAATGGCTCTGGGTTTTCCAGGCTTTAATACAACCTTACCATTTGAATCAGATTCACCAGCCAAAGGTACATTTATGTGAATTGACTTCAGAGTTGTCCAATTCAATTCAGGAAGGATTTATGAGACATGTACACCATGTCTCATCTGTTCTAGGCTCAGGGGCCAGTGAGGAGGGGCTGTTATGAGTAGCCACAGACCATCACTTGTGTTCCCAAATAAATATGATTTGATTCGGAAGATAAGCATGCATGTGGAAAGTTCAGGATCAATATGAATGCTGCAGAAGAGTTGTGCCTGAGGGACTTTGAGTGATCATGAAATGTGGTGGTCATTATTCATGGCTCTGGGGTCAGATTGCCGGTGTCCAAACTCCAGACAACCACTTAGTAGCTACGTGACCTGGGAAGGATTTCTGTACAAGCCCTAGCCTTCCCCATCCTAGCTCAGCTTTCTCATTCTTACGGGAATCAGTCTCATAGAATAGTTGTCAGATTCAATGTGTATATATGTGTATAAGGCACTTAGCACATTGCCTGGAATATAGGGTTTGTAAAATATATGGTTTTTTTCTATTATCCAATGTCTGCATTTTTGAAAATGAGGACACAGAGGTCCAGAAGTGGAAAAGGACTACCAATTAGCAGCAGGCCTGAGATTCACAGCAGTAGCTAATTTTATTGGCCAAGATAGGTGAGGGCTTGGGCTACAGAGATAGTTACATTAATATGTCACCAAATCTCAATATCTTGACAATAAATATATATAACTTGCTGTTTATGCAAGGTTGGATACAGNTGAGGTGACCTTACTTCATTCCGTGGTTATCTCATCTGGTCCCCATGGTCTCTGAGGACACCACAGTTGGTCAGGTAGAGGTGGAGGAACTGTGACAGCCCCTGGCTACTTTAGTCTATTACTAAGTAGTGATGCTGCCTCTACACAAAGGAGGCTGGGAGCATTGGCTGACACAAGGCTGTTCGATGAGTAAAGTAACTACCACATGAATGGGACAGAAAATGTCATAGGGCAATAGACGAGGAAGTGCTTAATAGCAAGACAGCTATTGTAAGTGACAGTCTGGGATGACATGTCCTAGAGATGGGTTTAGGTAGGTGTGGTAAGAGATTAGAAAAGAGGAGGTCTATGAAGGAAAAGGGGCTAAGCAATCCTCATTGATGGGGTAGTACTAGCTCAAGACATGGTGCTAGAATAAAATGAAGGATGAATAGGATTGGGAGATGTGGAGAGGTGGGGAAGAACCTCTCCTTAAATAACACAGATGGGTGTGGGGCTGCACTGAAGGTCCTGAGCATCCTAATGATGTTGGCCTTTGCCAGCATCTTCCAAAGGGCTTAGGCAGGGTGCTGCTGCTACTACTGCTGCTGCTACTGCTGCTGCTGCTGCTGCTGCTGCTGCTGCTGCCATGGTCAGTGGCGATTCCCAATAGCTCAGGTCTGGGCTCCTCTTACCTTTCCCTCCATTTGGAAACTTCCTTGGAGGTCAATTCTCTTCTCAATTCTGAGACAAAGGCTTCATGATGGAGCTCATTGTTGTGGAAAGAGCACTGGATGCAGAATCATTAAATTAAATACAGTTTCCTCCTCTTACTTCATCCATGACAACAGGTGTGACATCGAGCAAACATCTCCACGTCTCTGGTCCGTGGTTCTCCTTGGTAAAATCAAGAATTTCCCTAAGCTCCTTTACAGATCTGATTCTCTGTCCCTAAGCCTCTCATAGCCATCATTTATAGCACAGGGTAACATCTTTGGAGGGATAGTCTGGGACTGTCCCCTGGGTAAAGATCCAGGGAGAGAGGATTTGACCGGGGATAGAGCAGCTTAGAGGGTGAGCAGGATTGAAGATGGCATATGCAAATCTTTGGTGAGGGGCCAAGCTTTACCGAGTGGAGACAGGATAAAGAGGCAGCTGGAAGCTGGGCCCAGCCTCATAAATCTCAGCAGTGACATATCAATCAGTCAGTTCAATCAGTTGCAACATTTTTTTCCTTTGGAAATAAATAAAGATGAAGGGAGAAGATACCACACAAAGAGGAGCCTCAGAGCGGCGAGGAGAGTCACACTGCCACCGGGGCTGGAGCTGGCTTCTGATTTATGGAGAGGCAGAATTTGATAAATCAGGGAC
>LZPO01075965.1:228867-260551 GCA_001675575.1 Neotoma lepida | reverse complement strand
TGCTTAATGAGCAAGGGGGCTGTTTCTGGGCTGACAAAATGTTCAGGAGCTAGACAATGGTGTGGGCACTCCACACTGTGGGTACCATAAATGCCAATGGCTTCATCATTTGAAAATAGTTAAAATGACCACTCCCAGACCTGTGCTCCCAAAGAACAGAAAGCAAGGGTTCAAACAGATCATCTATGTTCACCATGTATGACATCAGCTACAACATGGAACCAACCCCTCCTCCCACTGATGGACAGGCAGACAAATAAAGTGCACACACAGTTGAATATTACCCAGTCCTTAAGAAAGCAAGCTAGAATGCACGTGAACCTTGAAGATGTGCTAAGTGAAGTGAAGATTCACAGGCAGACTATGCAATGCCTCCACTCAGGAGAGACCCAGAATAGGTCCATGTACAGAGGAAGAGATTCGATTTACCAAAGGATAGAGGAGGAAAAACAAAACGAACGTCTTCATGGACACAGCTTCTACCTGGTGATGCTAAAGCTGAGGAAATAGTAATGATGGTTGAACTACACAGTATCATTAATGCTACCAAGTTACATACTGAAAATACAATGGCAGGTTTTGTTGTATGTCATTTTTTATTACAAAAGTAACTTAATTGAAATGGTGATCTTTATATTTATTTGCCTGAAATAAAAAGAACATAATATAAAAACTTTAAATCCTGTGAAACTAGAATTACATTGCAGCAATAGGTACTGAAAAGTGCAGGCACTAGAGCTCTTGCAATGCCACATTTCATTGTCAGGTTTGCAGAATGGATATGAGAGCAGATCCATCCTCCCTACCTCATCAAGATGAAGCCCATGACACAAGCTACAGTCTCCAACCTCAGCAGCCTTCAGAACGTGCTGGTTAGGTCATTCACATGACCACTGGAAAAACAAACCCGCTAATCCAACACAAAAGTCACTTTTAACAGTTTCTTGAAGGTGGTTTTGGCCATTAAGTATATATAGAATGTGGAGAGCTGACTGTGGATATTTTCAGCTGTCTTAGATTCTACACTGGATTGGAGGAAATCCCCACAAACTTCAAGGGCTGCCTGCTACCAGTGCCACCTTCAGCTTCTTTCCTGGTTTGCTTTCCTTTCTCTGTCCTCTCATTTGTCTGTCTGTCTAGGTCTCTATCTCTTAATATAGAGGCTGTTTTGCCCAAGACGGCCGCAAACTTCTAGGTTCAAAGGACCCTACTTCAGAAACTCAAGTAGCTGGAGCTGCTGATACACACCACCACTCCTGACTCTTCTTCAATTTTAAGCCTCTATTTTCTTGTGTTTTACTAATTCAAGACCCACCAAACCAAATATGTGCAAAGCACAGCACTGGCCNTCATAAAACAAGATTTGAATGCAGCTTCTATCATTGAATATAAATGCTAAGAGAAAGACACAACCACTAGAGAACCCTGTGGGCTGTGGCAATCAAGCCCACATAGTGGACAACACACCCCACACAGCAAAACATGCTTCCATCTAGATCCACTGTAATGATCATGTAGACCTACATGTTTAGCCCAGGGAACTATATGGCCCACTGGTAACTCTAAGATCCCCCTCTCAACCCCTAGAGGTGGGTAGCTCTGAGATAAGGCACAGAAGTGACACCCTATCACCTATCTTGCTTGCTAATTTCCAGTCTGATTGCTTTCAAACTTGGAGAAATGTGATCTTGTTATTAAACAGATTAATTATGTTAAGTGCATTCACAATGATTTCCCAAAGGTAAGACCCTGAGTTTGTATCATTAGAAGCATCTGCCTTTAATTTCTCTTCTTCATCGACACCTTTTCTGGGTTTCTACAGAAAGTGCAAAGCAATTTAAAGAGATAGTCCTTTTGAAAGACATTTTCCATTGCAAGAGATGTCCTCAGGTCCATGTGTAAGGATTTGATCAAATGGGACCCCCAGATAGGGTGGTCTTGTGACCCATCCCAGGACAGTGATGACAGGAGGCAGAGAAGCTCAGCAGCACCATCTTTGGTGAGTTTGTACACAGTATCAAAACTCAGAAAGCTAGCTTGGCCTCCCCATTAGAGCTCACTTTTACTTAGAACAGTAATAGAAAGGGGCATTTGCATCCTGAAGGAGATTCCCCAACAGAGCTAGCCGATAGGGGCACCATGAAGAAGCCTAAGGCCAGTCTTTAAAGAGCCACAGGACAGGCTGTAAGCAAGAACAGCAGCTTCTCTTCAGGATGTCTAAAAAAAAATTAGGCTCCAAGGAAAAGGCCCTGCAGGCCCAGGAATTCTTGTCTTGGGCAGACCCTGAGAAACCCAATGTTGGAAATCATTGGTAAACAAACAGTACACAGGACATCATATTGATGCCATAGACCAATGATGGGGATGTTGTTCTGTATGCTGTGAATATGTGTTGCTCTGATTGGTTGATAAATAAAGCTGTTGGCTAATGGTGAGGCAGAATAAAGTTCGGTGGGACATTCTAACTAGAGAGAGAGGAAGAAGAAAGCAGAGCTGAGCAGACGCCAACCTGCTGTCCAGAGAGCAGAATGTAANAGCACACAGGTAAAGCCACAGAACATGTGGCAACATAGATCAATAGAAATGGGTTAATTTAAGATATAAGAGCTAGCTAGCAAGAAACCTGCCACGGCCATAGTTTAAAAATAATATAAGCCTCTGTGTGTTTACTTGGATCTGAGTGGCCACGGGGGCAGGCCGGACTGGACAAAACATTCATCTACAGAGCAAGGATCCCTCATAAAATGCAAGTTGTATTCTTTTCATGATAAATGTCTGTGTACTTAAGCATACAGCCCCCACTTATGGAAGAATAAGAGAGGCTACATATTTCTTATCAGACTTTCCTAATATTATGGGCTGAATTGTGCTCCACTGAATTTGTATGTTGAAGTCCTAACTCTAGCCCCTACTACTTCAGACTACATTTGGAGACAGGGTGTTTCTATCTAGAGGGAACTGAGTAATGGGGGTGTGGTGAGGTACTGTTCTAGTCTGAGTTGTGTCCTTAGAACAAGGGAAGAGGGAGCAGAGATGTCCACACAAGACAATATGAGAACACTGGTTAGAAAGCCATTTACAGATCAAGGATACATGCATCCTGAGGACCCAGCTCTGAATACTTGACTATGGCAGCCCACATAGATTAATACAGAACATAACTATTTCAACAAGGTCAGCTCAATGCCAGCCCTCTGCAACAGTGAGCTAAATGGACACCATCACATAATGACATAATAGCTGTTGTAGCATCATGGTGTAATGCAAAACTTCAGGTCTGCAGTGATGCTGCTACAAACAAAACTGCTGTGCTGCAAGCTGCATTTAGCACACCAGAGACAACCATATATGGGATACGATATTAGATGCTAAGTGATGAGGTCACTGGCCTGTATATTTTCTCCACTACATGTTATGTGTTTTTATTTTCTTACCCTAGTGCTGGGAAACCAAGCCCACAGCTGCTCTACTACTGAGCTAAACCTCCAACCTTTTCGTGATAACTTTAGAGCACACATCTGGTTATAAATAGTGTTTACTGTAAAGCTGGTTCCTTTGGCGGCAGATTCACACACCCATGGTCGCTATGTCTCTTGAATGCATCAAGATACCACATGGATTGACCCAGCTAAGTTGTGTAACTATCTGTGGATGACTACGATGGTCCCACAAGAACAAGACGGCCTTCTGATGCCTGTCTAACACTCCCACTGTTAGGCATTGCATGACTACCTCCTTCATGACCTTGAGTCTTATGTCTCTTGTTAGGAACAGTTCACAGGCTGAATTGCCAAAAAGGGTGAGCAGAAGAAGCAGGCTGGGTGGGGGCAACACACTGTGTGATTTATCCACATGCTTGTGTTCTATGGCTCCATACCAGGGCACAGGGAAAGCACTATAGAGAAGGCAGAAATAAATCCATCTGATGCACAGGGGCCTCTCAGAACCACTCTTCTTGAGGCTGTGGCCAGGTGACCTACTTAGGTCTACCTCCACTTTCCTCACACTTCTGTGCTCAGTGCTCAAGTGGTTACACGTTCAACCATTTTCCTCCACAGTGAACATCCCAGGGGCCATAGTACTCCATCTCTGCCGATGCCTGCCTGCAGTCTAGCCAACCCACAGAAAGCCACTCTTTCCAGGAATCAGGGCCANTTGAGATGCATGGGTTGCACTTTCTACAGCTACAGAGCTGGACTGGTGCTGTAGCTCAGTGGTAAACAATGTGTCAAGCATGCATGAGGTCCTGGGTTTGATCCTAACCCTCAAGAAACAAAAGAAGAAAACTAAATAGAGAGGGTTTACAGAAACCATAGTCCTCAACACAGCAAATGAGCTTATAGCAATTTTAGAAGTGACACTTATTTAAAAAGAATACCATATTGAATTCTTTTTAAGGACAGATACTACCTCTATGTGGCAGCAGATTCCAAGATGATCCTAAGACTGGTAACACTGGTACACAGGATCATGCATGGCTTCTGTGAATGGGTTGGAGTCAGTCACACCCATGGCAGCCAGGTGACCAATCATAGTGTTATAAGCTGGCCCATGGGGCAACTTCCAATGGGAGGTGGACCTAGACATATGAGTACTGTGACTCCATGCCTGATATCAGAGACAAGGATGTATACGAGGGCAAAGAATGGGCCACATGGCCAGGACCTGAGAGTGAAGTTCTCACCCACCAGCCAGCATGAGAATCGGATACTTAGACTGTCTTAATCAGTTTTTTGTTGCTATGAGTGAATACCATAGGCTGAATGATATATAAACACCAAAGGCTTATTCAGCTCATAGTTGTGGAAGATAGGAGGTTCAAGGCCAATGGGCAGTGTCTGGTGAAGGACAAGTAGGAAATCTGCAGACATACAGGGCAGCACAGGGTATCATGGGAAGGCAATCCAAGGACTAGAGCCAAACTGGCTTTTGTGATGGAGATAGTCTTGAGATAACCCAGTAGTTCCTTAAGCTGTGGGAGAATTCAGTGTCCCACCTCTTAGTAGCTTACAATGAGGATTAAATTTTCTTCTATGTTTTTGTGGGATCATTGGAAATTATAGCCCAGACCATTGAGTAATGGGAAGAGGTGAACAAGAATACCTTCTCCTAAATGCAGAAGCCTTGGAAACTGCTGTGTGAGAACAGCTAACACTTTCTTCCTGGCAAGACTCAGAGCAGAGAGAGGAGCCAGCTAATCCCTGTGGGCCATAGAAAGTGTGAGATCATGTTTGTATAGTGTTTAGCAGCTTATATGTGTGACATTTATTACACANTCATAAAAAACAACACATGGCATCTCTAATTCCTACGCCAAAAGGCCAGGACCCTCTAGCCCTCCCTCTCCCCCTCCCCCTTCTCTTCCTTTTCTATTTTCTTCCTCTTTCTCCCCCCTTCTCTCCCCGGCAGCCCCATAGTCTATATAAACCAAGCAGTAAACAAGAAATCTCCCCAGCACTTAGTTTTATAATATCTACGCCTGAGAAAGATCTACCTCATGAAAAGGAAGTGTGGTCCACCAGAGGGTGAAATTATATACAAACAAAAGGCTTTGACAGTGTACACCCTTGGAGTGTGAGCTAGGATATGGTCACACACCATAAATCATGGTCACTCCAGAGGATGATAACCAGCTCTTCCCTGAGTTGAGTTCTCAGCTCAAGATTCATGAAGGAACTAGCCTAAGACCACCAACTCAAGAAGAGTTCAGAGAGCACTTAGGGAGAGAAAATGTGAGTGAATCTTAAGACTCATCAACTACCAGTTACCANTGGGTGGAGAGGCCATGACACTAGATGAGAACCTACTGACTCTTTTCTAAACCAATATAATTTCTAACTATTCTAAATACTTACCCTCATACCCACGGATAAATCACTGTTAATCCAAGAACTTCTTTTTGCAACAAATGGAGACCATTACAGAGACAGCAACTCATCAAATTGCAGAGAATAAGTGACTGCAGGGTATTCAGTCCCAAATAATAAATCTGCAATGCAATCTTTACACACAAGGCTCAGAGGAAAGTGGAAAAGAGAAGGTGGGAATACTGTAAGCCAGAGGGCCAAGATACCTGCTGCAAAACAAGGTCTACTAGGCATGACAAGGAAGTTGCACCCATTGTATCTCAACAATATGGATGCCTAAACAAGACCTGCATAATGACAACACCAGTAAACATCACAATGAAGATGGGAGAAGTCTTACAGGGCCTCATCTGAAGATGAAGAGCTACAGGCAATCAGTGACAGCTGAAAGAGAATCAATTTTTTTCAGTGGTAAGCTCCCTGATAGGTTATTCAATCCCAAGTGGTCATCCCTAAACACATGTACATAGGAACAACACTAAATGGACTCAGTAGGGGTTTTGGTGGTGGTGTTGTTATTGGGTTTTTTTGTTCGTTTTGGTTTTGTGTGTGTGTGTGTGTGTGCGTGTGTGTGTATACGTAACAATAATGAAAAGGAGGTCATGAATTTGCTGTGGAATTCTGTACATTGTGAATATGTGTTGCTATCACTGGTTGATAAATAAAGCTGCTTTGGCCTATGGCAAGACAGGTTATAGCCAGGGGGAAATCCAAGAGAGATGGGGGAGAAGATAGGCAGAGTCAGGGAGACGCCATTTAGCTGCCCAAGGAACAAGATGCCAGCAGACTGGTAACGCCACTGCCACATGACAAAATATAAATTAATATAAATGGGTTAATTTAAGATGTAATAGCTAGCTAGCAATAAGCCTGAACCATAGGCCAAACAGTTTGTAATTAATATTAAGCCTCTGAGTGATTATTTCCTAAGCTGCTGTGGGCTGGGTGGGACACAGGAAAACTTCAGTCTACAATGAATTTGAGGGGACACAAGAGGAGTTGGAGGAAGAAAGGGAGGGGTGGAAATGAAGTAAANGTAGTACTCATGTATGAAATTCTAAGGAAAATTAAATAAGAAAAATAGGAATAAAAATAAGAAATAAAGAAGAAAATAGTAAAAGAATGTCTTGTGCTCAAAAGAGCCAGGCCTAAGGTCACAGGTAAATTCAATTCCTTTCAAGGAAGGCAAATGCACTATTACCCTGAGGATGGGGTAGAAGCCTGGCCAGCCAGCCAGCCAGCCACAAATCGCCTGTGTCCCTGCAACATCCCTTCCCAGCCCCTGTTTGCTTAGCTAGAAAGAGAGGGTGTTAAACAGATAGGAGGGAATCTGAGGCTTCTGCAGTTTTCTTCTGGAGAAAATTTGTTAACCCTTTATAAGCTGGCACGTTACCTTGCTGTTCTCATCTGAACATTATTTGTCTAACTTGAGACACTCCGGCATGAAGCAATCCAGTATAAGAATTAGGATGACCAATTTCATTAAAGAAAAAATAAAACAAGGTCTCCTAATTCATCATTTTGATCATTGGTTTAAGCTTGGTTAAAACCACTTTATTCATAGAAATCATGCTTTTAAGACTATTAAGTAGTACAGAATTTAAAGTAATTGCTCTACCAGCTACAAAGTACTTTTACTTTAGGCCAGTAAATTGATATTACTCCTTTGTAGTTCTTTATAAATTACAGATTTAACTGATTAGAGATGTATACATCAGGATTTCCATCCAGTGTATGATTCTCATGGCTTTCCAGTGTCTTCATGGTGAGAGGGGTCTCTACTGTGCATTTACTCATCTCTTAAAGTAGAGAAGGTCTACTTCTAGAATGGAACACAGGGGAAACTATAAGAAAAAGAGAGAGAGATGGCTCATCTCCATCGTCAACATGACTAGATTTAGAATTACCTAGGAGACACACCCCTGGATGTCTGTGGGGGCATTTCTAGAGATGTTTAACTGAGAAGGGAAGACCCTTCTTGAATGTGGCTGGCACTGTACCATGGACTGCAGTCACAGCCTGAGTAAGAAGGAAAAGGCAGAAAGCAGCCCCAGCATTCTTCTCTCTGTGTACTTCCTGACTGTGGACACAAGGTGACCAGCTGCCCTGCTCCTGATAGCCAAAGTAAACACCTTCTCCCTCATATTGCTCCTATCAGGTGTTTATTACTGAAATGAGAAAAGTAACTAATACAGAAACTGGGAGACTATCCGACTATCCTTCCACTTCAATGGATTGTTCTCAAGGGGAGATTTACATTTAAGTTATTGGCTCATATTTTGCTCGCAGAGCAAAGGAACAAAGTCTTGGGAAACCCTTGGGGGTTTGGTTGGTTTTTTGGGTTGGAGGGGAGAAACAGACTCTGTTGTCTCTCACAACCAATTAATACCTTGGCGGCCTATTGCTGTTGCATGTAAACGAATAGTCATTATAATTATTTGA
The DNA here is from genome assembly GCA_001675575.1 of Neotoma lepida. Lineage (NCBI taxonomy): Eukaryota > Metazoa > Chordata > Mammalia > Rodentia > Cricetidae > Neotoma > Neotoma lepida. The sequence continues at coordinate 252,242 of LZPO01075965.1, read as the reverse complement.
CTTGTCATTATCCCTGTNTTTAANCTGGTCTCTGAATTTATGAATGTAATCGTTTCATCTCTAAGTGTCTTTCTAGGCTACATGGGAAGATATAAGAATAAAAAGNACACTCACTTCTGACTTGGTAGTCAGTCTGCATTCATAACATGACAGTCATTCAAATTTTGTGATTCTGCTGTCAGCACAAAGAGCCATGAGCTTTTGCAATGNGATGCTGTCCACACATCTGAGAGTGCCCATAAACACAGCATGGGATTACGAATATCCGGGCATGTACATGCTGAGACCATCAGGATGCCAGGAAGACAGCAGAGGTGAGCCTTGAGCACAGGGTTAGGGAGTGCTGAGAGGACAGACAGCCCCCAGACCAGAGCAATGAAAGGCCAAAGGCAGGTTCACACTGAGGCCAGGGTTGTGGGCAGCTGGGAGGCACTACATCATCAAATGAAGCCCAGTGGGTGAGGATAAGCCCATATTTGGAAGGTGAGTGTGGGGTTCTATGGTACCCACCCATGCTTCGTGGGTACTGAAAGCAAGAGACTCTAGTGCTGTGCACTCTGCCCGGAAACCCNGCTGAGGGAATGCAGATGGAAAACAATCCTGGAATGTGTGCGTGGAATTGCCACATCCTCTCNCTTTTGGAAACTGTAACTCCCAGCAGCTCGCCCATGGACACAGAGGGTCATCTTTGTAAACATTCCTGGCATGCATTCATCTCCCCAGAGACTTACTCAGCACTCAAATGCCTCAGCCTGTTTAGTCTCTGGAAAGACACAACTGTTCTTCAGAAACAGCCCCTGTGCAAGGGCCGTGGGTACTCCAGAGTGACCAGCGCTTTTATTTGTGGTCTATAGGCAGCACCAGCTGGTCTAGATGGTTTATATAGTAGTTTCTCTCCATGCTGAGACTCCATCATCTTAGTACTGGCAGGAATTACAACCAAAAGGCAAACACAGACAGCAAGAAGAACAAGCAAGCAGATAGGTTCACGGTGAGGAGCTGTAAAAACTGGTAGACAGGGTGGTCTGCAGTGAGACTAGGACTACTGGCCTGTCTAAGGGACAGCCAGCTCAGGACTCAGGGACCTGTCAGAAGGCAGTTCCCTCCACACCATGCGGAAGCCACGACACCGTGTACTCCCCAGCCCCAGTAAATTCCCACTTTCCGATAGAGGGATGGATCCTACAGAGACTGAGCAGTCCAATACTAAAAGTCCATGTTACATTGGGATCCACAATGGCAGAGGAGGTTTGACCTTGAAAGCACATCTGATCTGGTGGCCTAAAAAGGGACATCTCACAAAGACTTTGGAAAATGCTAGGCAAGAGACTCTACTTTCCCTGTGCATTTGAAATTGTGCAGCCAGAGACTGATGTGGTCTGAGAATACATTTTGTTATGCGTGCTACAGAGACAAAGACAGCTGGAGCGAACACTGCACAGAACAGCAGNATCTAGTCCTTTTGCCAAAATGTCTACACATTTGTAAACAATCAGAGGGGCCTCATCCAAGGTCAAAAGACACCAAATTATAGCTTGTGTTATAAACTGTGTTATAAACTGGCACATGTGCCCTCAATAGGCCAGAGAAGACTGAGAGATTAGCCATGATTCCTGGGACCACATGTGTCCAGAACCATNTGAGCTGTGGTTACAGAAGGACGGTGCTCTGCTGTGGCCTCTGACTCCAACCATTTCCCTCTGGCGTTGTTCTCACTGAGGTGGAAAGCTGGTTTTTCTCCTGATTTTTCTCTGAGCACTGCTCCCTCCTAAGACAAATCACATCTCACTGCAGGAAGAAGCCACAGATAGGTTTGTGTCCTGTGTAGCACAAAGCCACTTTACAAATTCTCACATGATCCTTTTGCAGGATATATTTATAAACCTACTAAGCCTCTGACTTTGGAGTGATCAGTTATTGCTAACAATACCTCCCATCTGCCCCGTGCTTTCACTTAANGCCACAAAGCCCAGGTGCATACACATCCTCATCTGAGCTGGTGATTCATCCCCAGCCAGGCCCTGGGTTCTGAATGCCTCAGCTTCCTGAGCTAGTTCAGTCTCCCAGCAAGCCCGCCCTTCACACCACGCTCCCCAGAGCTCTTTACTCCCACCCTGCACACTTTACCCTCTCCGTGTACCACCGTGAAACTAAATACGGCCATGGTCATGAAACTAAATAGGGCCATGGTCATGCTGGGCTTGACCTTGCAGGCTGCTTGCTTTGTGTGACTTTTCCCCAATATTGCCTTTGAAGTAAGGGTTTCATTTTAACTAATAAAGTCAGAAACACAACAAATGAGCCATGAGTTACATCTTATATTTGACTTCTGGTATGGAATTAAAACAAAGGCTAGCTAGCACATTGTTTATGAGAAAGACACTACAATTGTTCACAAGATTCAATGAAATAAAGCATACAGGTACAATTTCAACATAATCATAATGACTACATGGCTAGTGTCTTTTCTTGATCCTATTTCATCACAATCCATGTAAAAGCAGGGGTGTCTTATAGACATCACTTAGGTTTCTGGTCTCTGTCAGCTTGTACTTCCTGCTAAGAAATCCAGGGTTAAGTTGGGCATATTATGATTAAAGTGGTTANATATGTTAGACCAACAAAAATGNAGTTGGCCACATATACCTGGATGTGTCATGTTTTATAAGCAGGCAGATGCATTTTATATTCTCCAAAGTACATCATGCACACGCAAATTTAGAAGTTAAAAAGGGGGGGGTGGCTCTAGTAAGGCCCACAGAAGATGCACTTAAGAAAAGGGGAAGCCCACAGAACTGAGCTCACCACTCAAACCAGCTGCCCTGATGCCGCCCAAGCACCNGGAAACAGCTCACTGAGGGGACATTGCATAGTCCTCCTTAAGCAAACAAAACAAGTCTTTGACACAAAAAAAAAATGTAAAAATTTAAAAAAAGAAAGAAAGAGAAAGAAGGAAAGAAAAGGAAAGAAAGAAAGAAAAAGGAAGGAAAGAAAGAAAGAAAGAAAGAAAGAAAGAAAGAAAGGAAGGAAGGAAGGAAGGAAGGAAGGAAGGAAGGAAGGAAGAAAGAAAGAAAGAAAGAAAGAAAGAAAGAAAGAAAGAAAGAAAGAAAGAANGAAAGAAAGAAAAAGAAAGCAAGCTAAATGGCTGCAGAATGTGTGTGGGGATAAATACTTGCAAAAAGCCATTACTGGGTCATAGAGATTTACTGACAGAAGACAGATTGCCATCAAACATGTCACAAATGTAATTCAGATCACAGGGAACAATCTTCCAGAGCCTGACAACACAGTGCAGGATGTGAGAATGGCTGCTGAGTGCAGTCCATCCTGGATGCTGAGTTCTCATAGATCCACAGAATGTTCAAGCACCCCAAGCATCCAGCTCCACCTGTGGACCTGATGAAGCCCATACCCACGACCTCTAAGTGGATGCTGGTTTAGTCCCCTTGAAATTGTGCTCCCAATTTGCAACCTTAATGTGCTCCCAAATAAAACTGTCTTTGCTCTATTTCAACCTTGTCTATGATCTCTTGGTTTACAGAGCCTCATGAATTAACTAGTGAAAAGGCCTCCTGTGTTTGGAGTAGGAAATCCTTTCATGGGATTTATTTTCAGATGATGGGCAAATAAACAAGTGTGTATATGTGCATGTGGACCCGTGTTTAAGAGAGGAAAACAGAGAAACGGGGAAGCAGAGATAAAGAGATAGAGTCAGAAAGAAACAGAAATTTACACTATTAAAATTCCCTAAATGCTGTGTGTTCTCATTCCTCAACAGACAGGAAAATAGGAAGCCCGGAGTAAGAGATAACAGCTTTAAAGGGCTCCACAGCTTCAGCACTTCTGATGTTCTGAGCCAGGCAGTTCTGCTCCCACTCCACCCCACCCTCACCCACACACCTCACCCACCCCAGCCCCAACTCCCAGTACTGGATATATTGAAGTCAGGACTCATACAGCCTAGACTGGTAGTCTACTGCTGAGATATGGCCCCTCTTTCTACTTTTTATTTTGTAACAGAGTTTCACTAAATTACCCGGGCTAGCTTTGAGCTTGCCGTGTTCCTGCCTTGATCTCCCCAGTAGCTGGGAGCCAGATAGTAGCTGACTGCAGAAAGCACATCATGGGACATTGAGTAGCACCCAAGCGTATAAGAAATGCCAGCACCCTTCCCTTTAACTAGAGAAGCCAATGTAGAATTCGCCAAATGTCCCCTGGGCATGAGAACCAGCCCTGGGTGAGAGGTCTTGATTGAATCACCCAACACAAATACTCTGGAAAATGAATTATTAAGTAAACATTTACAGGAGCAACATATTTTAAAAATCATGTAGGTGAGAACCCATCATGGAAACAGAATGGGCAAATGCCAAAGCAAAAACCTGAGCCAAATGTGTTGTGTAACACCCAGGATGGCTCTTCCTTATACCTCAGCTCAAACATCTGCTCTTTCAGCACCAGGCACTAACTGATTCAAAATCCAACATGAACTCAGAGGCAGTCAAAGATGATGCTTGGAGGGGCTCTGCTGCAGAGAGCCTTCCGAAACTACTAAAAATACCATCGTTTAAACCATAGCATGAAATGTACTTTCTGATCTCACATGGAATCTTTAAAAGTTATCTCACAGAGGTAGAGAGGAGAAAAAAAAATGGGCACCACCAGATGAGAAAGGGAGGGAGCTCAGAGAGGCAGAGAGGAGAGCAGTGGACACAAGTCGGTGGGGAGGTTGGAGGAGGGAGAGTTTGGTAGATATGTGCTAAGCTACAGTTAGACAAGAGAAATTAATTCTGTCTTCTACTGCATAGCTGCGTGACTCTGGATAGCAGTGACGCATACTTCAAGAATGCTAGGAGAATGGGCTGAACTTTTCACCACGAAGAAGTGATAAGTTAATGAGGAGACCCACATACTCTCTCTGAACACAATATATTCATTATCAAAACATTAGATGGTACCCCACGAATAGGTACAACTTTTATATGCCAATTAAAGATAAGTAAATAGAGAAGAAAACCACATTTCCTAAATTATTTTCTATTGCATGTNTTATAAAAGCAATACACCAAGATGAATGTAAAAGCTGAGCATGGAAGCACATATCTACAGNCAATGGAGAAACTGAGGCAGCAGGCTATTGAGTCTGGGCCAGGCTTAGTCTACAGGGCAAGACCATGACTCAAAGAACAAAACAAGACAAAATAATGCGAAATACTGGCTACTCCAGGGTGAAGGCAGAAAGCTCTATGTAATGTCCCAGCAGAGCTTGAGTAGACATGAGGGCCCTTGGCTTCTGGGGAGCAAGCTAGGAGNCCAAGTTTCCCAGCCCAAGAAAAGGGCAGTCCAAACTGCTTAAGGAACACAGTTATACAGTCCAACGTGACACTCAACACCCAGGTTAAAGGACTATTTCCTGGGAAATATGCCAGCCCAGGAGAGGGAAATGATACCTAAATCAAGATTGCCTACAAACTCTGACTTTTGAAACACTTTTTGGACAGTTGTGTCTAATGTAGTTGTTCTCGAGGAAGTCAGCACTTCTCAAAACACAGTCATTCCTTGGTATCCACATGTACTGGGCCAGGACCTCACTTGGATGCTCAAATCTATGAGTTTTGTGAGCTCACCCACACACCTCCTCTATACCTCCTTTTTGCTTTGTTCCCTTTTTGACCAGCCGACCTGTGGGAGTATTTACATGTGAACGAGACATCTTTCTCTGTCTTTTCCTTTGAGGATATTTTTCTATCAAACTATGATCTCTCCCCACCTCTCTCCCTGCACACCCCACACTCTTCTCTTGTGATTTGCACTTGTGGCATGATGCATGGTCTTACATTGGTAAATCATTAAACACACCTGATGTCTCTGGGCCCAACTCTGGAACCATCTGGTGCCAGTAGACTGTTCATGGTGGTTCCTAGTTTCCTTTATTTTTGAGGGGAGTACAGAGTATTTTCCTTAAACACATTTAAATGTTCAAATCATCTGACATTCACTTTTATGCTACAATGTGAGCAAGGGTCTCATTACTCTTCCTCTTGTTGTGACCAAATACCTCACAGGAAGCAACTAAAAGAAGAGGGGTTTGTTTTGTTTTGTTTTGGGGTTTGTGTTTGTTTGAACTAGTTCTGTAGCTGTCTCTTATACACATCTAGATGTGGGGGGAGGCAGCTGGAGCCTGAGATGTGTAAGGTGGCGGGGAACATTGTGCCCACAGTCTGGGTGCAGAAGGAGGGCAGACAGAAAGTGGGGCTGAACTACGAACCTTCAGGGCCTGCCCCACAGTTGCCCACTTTCTCCAGTGAGGCTCCGCCTAGTAAAGGTTCCAAAATGGCACCATCAGCTGAGGATCAGGTGTTCGAACACTCGAAACTATGGAGGACATTTCACACTGAAACCGCAACATTGTCCAACATATTTTTCCTGGCCAACCAATCCTTTTAATGCTAGTTATGAAGCCATCCTTTCCCCTAGTGAACGGAAATGGCCCTCTGGTCTGTATAGAATGAAGGGCTTGTCTACGGTGTCCTAGTAGTTTCTCTGTGTTTTCATGTCAACACCACTCTTGTTTGACCAAATAGGATATCTAATCAGCTTCATCACTACCCGGGGAATTGGGAAGAACTTTCCTGCAAACTGACTGAGGTCTCCCCCTTCCTCTGAGTAAGAGAAGCCCCAAGGTTGTGCCCTTGAGAGTTGGAGCATGTGATGGATAGGCTTCTTTGTTGCTTGCTTTGGAATATTTGTGAGTCACGCTGGTTCCAATACCTGGTGCAAAAAAATGTTCTTTGTGTTTTAAACAACTTGGTAACCCCACCCTCCAGGTGGAACCACATAGCATATGTCTGTGCTTGATGCTGTTCCTCACTGAAAGCACCCACTCCACTTCCAATCCACCAACGACAATCTAGATGCTACCTTCTCCCCACAATCAAGAATTAGACATCATAAATGTAACCTCACTTCAACAACAACAACATCAAAAAGCTTTCTAAAAATGTCACCACAGCAATATTTCCCAGTAAAATATTTATTAAATGTCCTAAATCATGATCACTTAGGGTCTGCAAAGAAACACTATCAAATCTTGCTGGATACAGACACTGGATCCAGTAAAAGGGTTGTCACAGATAAACTGAAATGTGCTACTGGGATACAATTCCTTCTGATACCATTTCTGGGGTGAGAAGACATCTCTGTGAATTCCCATGCAGGGCCAAGGAAAACGCTATACGGTCTTATACTTCTTCACTCCTTAAAATACACTTTGTCGTTGAATGGGGATGTGGCTGAGTATAGTCTGGAATGGGGTTGTAATTTCCTCAGGGTGCACAATCTCCTGGGCTGGATCNCTAATACTGTAAGAAAACAAATGCAGTTTTCTTCATAGAAGTCTGCTCAGTCCTTGCACCACTTCCAGAGGCTTGGACCTGATTGGGGCAGTGAGAGAGGGAGGAGACTGAAAGAGAAAAGCTGGGATTGGATGGTCTGTGTTCTCTGCTGGAGAAACCATAGCACGTCAGAAGCTTGGTGTGTTTATTATAAAGTCGAACAAGGGAGGCAGGGTTATTTTTATTACACACAGCAGAACACGAAGGCGGAGTTATTACATATAGAAAAACATGGAAACAGGATTATTACATATGGGTAGATCAAGAAGGCAGGGTTATTACATACAGAAAAACAAGGAAGCAGGGCTATTACGTACAGCTGGGTCAAGGAGGCAGGTTTAGCTAGTCTCAGTAGAAGCAGTCTTTGGGAGAAGAGGTTTGCAGGCCATAAACATCCCAGAAGCAAGCTATGGTAGACATTTTCTGCATGCACTACAACATCCACACTTGGGTCAGATGGAAGGGCTTTGCCATTGTCCTCTGAGCCTCACCCCCAGGGAGAAGGTGTTGCCATTTTTTCTCCATGGGTCTGAGGCTCTGAAGTCCTGGACAAGTCTGTACCCATGTCAATGCACATTCACTCAGGACTAAGCTCACACAAAGCCTCTTCCTCCCATTACATAGGTCCAGCACTATAACTTGCATTTACTCCGTAGCACTGTTGTTCCTTTCTGTCCGAAGCACTTTCACCACTTCCCCTTCTAAGTGCTCACTGCATTTTTGTAAATATTCTCCAGGAGATTTGGCTTCCCTAGGTGTGAGTTCCATTGTCTGACTCCACACTCTGCTGAAGCTGCCAGGAGCCATGTGTCAACAGTTACTGTTCTTGCTTATCATGTCCAGGCTCTGGCTGCTTTCCAACACAATGCCAGGTTCTTTCCCAAAGCAAGATGAAGTGGCTTCCCAAGAATACACAGCTAGAGCTTCTAGGTTTTTCAGGTAGACTTTGCCATGAGAAGTAGGGGCATCAGCTCAGCGACAGAGTGGATTAGTCACCCTTCCTGGTACCTGTCCCAGTGCGAGTCCCTAACCTCGGCAGGCTCTACTTCTCACGAGTGGAGCCAGGGCTCCCCTACGTGTGTTTGTCCCCAGAGTGTCTACAATCAATAATTCTGACTGGTGCTGCCCACACACCTGCATGAAGGCAAGGTCTGTATCCCAGGTGTACAGTCGAAGGGGAAGAATGGTTAATCCACACCACCATTTCCCCAGAGACCCTGCTTCCTCCAAACCACAACTTTATGTTACAGGACTTCATGATAACAAGGACTCGCCCTCTCCTCTGCCTTAGGAGAAGACTGCCAGCCAGAGGGAAAATGGGCTTTCTCACACACAAAGGGGAGCAGCCTGGATCAGTGACAGAGGTACTTTCTGAGGCTTGCTGCTGTCCCTCACGGAAAACACCTCTTCCAACCCACCCCAAACAACACCACGCTAGGTGCTACCTTCTCACCATGATGCAGAATTAGACATAATAAACACAACCTCTTTTAACAAAAAAGGCTTTCTAAAAATGCCACCAGAGCAATATCTCCTGGTAATATATTTTCTGAAAATGCCCTAAATCATGGCAGGCTACACAATTATGATCACTCTGGGATCATAAATAAACACAGCGCATCTTGGTGGATGCAGGCACTAGAGTAGAACGGTTGTTACATATGACTTGAAACGGGCTACTAGGATGCAATTCCTTCTGACACCACTTGTGGGGTGACAAGACACCTCTGTGATTTAAGCTTGAGGTCACCTCCCAGCTTTCCTCAGTAAAGTAAGGGAAGTGACAGCAACCCAGAGAAATTGAGCCCATCAATTATATGTGGAGAATAAGCAATGGTACTGGAATTCATAACAAACTTTGTTTCCGTCTCTGCTGGTGGCCATCTTCTAAAACTAGGGGCCATGAGCAGGGAACCCCAAGATGGCTATTGCCGATTTATGGTTCCTACTTCACCCTCACTGTGTCCCCAAAAGTAGTGTTGTTCTTCCAAAGATCAAGATACTGAAAGTCAAAGGAGGGTGATGCAGCACCCAGCTAGGAGTCATTGAAAGCCTCCAAATCAATTAACGCCCATCTTCTAATTTGAGGTTATCTGACTCGAAAGAATGCTGAGAAATGCATGGGGCTAAGCTGTTCTTCTTGCCTTTAACTTTGGAAAACTTTATTTCCCCTTCCTTGGAGAAAGTAAGTGGGTTAGAAGTGGTTATGTATCAGTGTCTTAGGTCACTACTCAGGAATGCAAAGACAAGCCAGGTGTGATGGTACCCACCTGTAATTGTAGCACTCAGGAGAGGAAGCTGACAGATCATGAGTTCAAAGCCAATCTGGGCTACATAGCACAATCCTGTCCCCAAAACAAAAAGACAAGCTATGCCTCCTCCTGTGCTCTTCTGAGCGAATGACTCAGCCAGGAGCCTCCTACTATGTCAAAACACATGGGACCTACTCAACAGAGCCATGCGTGGTACCTGGGACTCTGCAGGACAATGCTTATTAAATGACTATCACATTTCCACAGAGGGCTACATGGCCTTGCCAGTTGCCTGAAGCTCAATTTTTTATTTTATTAATTTTAATATTTTGATTGACTTATAATATGGCTCCATTTTATGAGGCACAATATAATATTCTAATTTATGTATGCATTTGATAACGATCCAATTGGGAAAAAACAGCTTTTCCATAACCTCAAAAATAATCATTTCTTTACAGTTAATATGTTCAAAATCCTCTCTCTCAGCTGCTTGGAAATCTGNAATGCACTCTTACTAGCTATATTCCCTTATGCAGAATGCAGCACAGACCTAAACCTTTTTCCTGACCTCAGCTTGGGGCCTGTACTCAGCCTCTCCTTACTCTCTTGCAGTCTATTTGAAAATATAATCATGATGACTTTGGGCCTGCACTGCAGACTGCTGTGCAGACAGATTTCCCTCTCAATTCTCCCCAGTGACTTAGAATTGAAGACTTGTAAACAGGAGTAGGAATTGCCTTGATGGTCTGGGATTTCTAGCTGTTTTTATCACCATCAATGGCCATTGAGCTAGATTTCTAAATCCAGTTTTAGCGCCGTGGTTACTATCCTCTTTTACTGCCAGGAGCTGTGTTCCCAAAATGTGTTGGGATAGGTACTACCACTAGAATTTTTAGCTGGAAATATTTTTTCAGCTATTATTCCAGTCCTTCATTCCAGAGCTCTGGTTGATAATATGCACTGGGGAGAACTGGGCACGGGACACCAGTGCTTCAGAACTTAGCCATGGGACCAGCATCTGTCCCTCAGTGTTAAGTCATAGATCTAGCCATGACTCTGTGTGTATGCCCAGCTATGTGTGGAACCTGGAAGGCTCCACAGGAGGCCTGTGATGCTTTTATATATGCACAAATGCCTTGCAAATGAGTCACCAGGAAGGAGTTACCCCCTGGGCACTGGGCACTAGGGGACACTGAGGGATCTATCTACAAGTGATCTTCATAGTCAGAAGGGCATTAGCACATGGCTATAGCTATATGCATCCTGGACAGGTATGCTCTAACTAAAACCTACCTGGTTTCTCTGGGACTGACTNGCCAGGCAGAGGGACAATTTGTGGCTAAGAAGGCAGTGGCAACAGGAATCTGAGTTCCTACTGGACAATTTTCCCTCTACCTACAGCTTGAGAATCATTCTTTAGTTGTTTATGTCTTAGATTTTTTTTNTTTCCTGGAACTCACTCGGTAGCCCAGGCTGGCCTCGAACTCACAGAGATCCGCCTGCCTCTGCCTCCCGAGTGCTGGGATTAAAAGCGTGCGCCACCACCCCCAGGCATGTATTAGATTTTTAAACGATTAATAGCATTAATCATGTGACATTTTTATATACACAGTGCAATGATCAGATCAAGCTATTTAATGTATCCACTACCATACATCTTTGTGTCTCTATAGGGGGGACATTCAAAATCTCCTCAGCAATCTTGAAATAGATATTAACTGTCATCACCCACCATGCTGTGCAACAGATGACCAAACTAATTCATGCAGTCTGTTTGAAACCTTGTCTACCTTGACCAGCAGCTAGATAGTTAATCACATTTATTTATTTATTTATTCAGTGTGTGTGTGTGTATGTGTGTGTGTGTGTGTGTGAAGTCAGATGACAACTTGTAGTAGTCAGTTCTCTCTACCATATGGGTTCTCCCTGGAATTGAACTACAGTCCTCAGTCTTGGAGGCAAACACCTTTACCCTCTGTGCCTTCTAGACAGCCCTAAGGGTGGTTATTCTCCCTCCTACCTCCAGTCCCTGGCCACCTCGTTCTGCCTGTCCCTGTGCAGGTTTTTTATGTTCCACATTCATATTAGGTAACTTGATCAGAACACCAAAAAGGCTATGGGTGTCCACCTGGTGCTACAAGACAAATGTTCATACCAGGTCCCCTGTGACATGGTGCGGTCAAAATGAAAGTATGCTGAGAACATTGCATGAAATTACCTGTACATGGTGCATACAAGAGAGACAAGTGATAGTGACATCCCTGCTTAGATGTGTGTCCTACCCCAAGACAATTCATTATGTATATGTAAATATCCAAGTCTGGAAAAAAAATCTGAAAAATTTGGTCCTAAGAATTGCAGAGAATGGATCTTCAGCCGGTCTATATAAGCAGTGTTTGTCTATAGTTAGATTACCTCACACATGTCCTCTAGATTCTTCTGCATTATAGAACATTGTAGGTTTTTTGTTCTGTTTTGTTTTCAGGAAAAGATTCAGAAAATACAAGTCTCTCAACACCTTGTATCACTAGACCCTGGAGGAGGAGCCCTGACCAGCCCTGGAGGAGGAGCCCTGACCAGCCCTGTTGGCATCCAGGCTCTGGCCCCTCCCTCACCTGCCCACACACTTTCAAAGATTCTGTTATCCTCAACTCAAGTCCCTCTTTGACTTCTCTCCCACTTTTCAAGTTTGTACTGTTATTTGCATTTTAAATTACTATTTTAAAGACTCCCTCACAGAATTGAGATGTCTTCAGTCTGGTCCAGTCCCTGACTCATCAGCATTTGACAATTGGAAGTAGGACCTTAGGCTCTACCAAGGTACAGTGCCTAGGGCAGATAACCCCAAGAGACTTCCTTCCCACAAGTACTTGGCACCCGTAACAAGTCTTCTGGTGAGAAACAGGGGTCTAAAGGTACCCCTTCTGTACTGTAGAGCAAACCTCACATTTCACCCTGGGCATTGGTTCCATGTCTTGTTCGAAGTCACTCTCTAGTGATTTCTATCAAACTGAAAGTTTGTTGTCCAGAAAGCTCACCCTCTGCCACAACAGGTTTCTATGAAGAATGAGTATGAGACTTTGCTGTTGTGTGCTTGGCCTCTGTCCTCCTACAAAGTCTGTTGGGCACAAATTTGGAATTCTTAATAGGGCAAGGGAAGGCCCCTAGCTGGCTGCCTCTCTCTTCTTGTCACTGACAACACATAACCTGATGACAAAACTTGTCCATGGGCACCCACAGTGGGTGTGCTTGGCCACAACATCCCTGCCTAGTGGAAGAACTGAACCCCAAAGCCAATAAAAAATTCCAGTTTCTCTGAGGCAAACTGCACGCTGGAAGTACCTGGAACAATGTGTTCTTCCTGCTTCAAGGCTTAAGTTCCAGTAAGGGCCACACCCAGATCAAGCCCATGTCCTTCTGTGTAGAGAGGGGCAGCAGTCACTGCCACCACTCTTCTACTTCTGGCCAGAAGTCTGGAAGGTCTCCCAAGACCCTTCAAGATAGCTGTATAGGTTATCTGTTGTAGAAAAAAGGCCCATATGAGTGACATGTCACAGGAGGACACTTGAGTATCAAAAGGTATGGGAGGGTGGGGGTATCAGATGGCCTTCCACAGCCGGTCTGGACAGTCTACAGACAGAATGACCAGGCCACACCAAAACAAAGGGGAACTTCAAGTCACCAGCAGAAAAAGGAGCCTTTCTTCTGCCTGTGAGGTGCCAGATTGCAATCTGACTCAAGAGCTTCCAGGTTCCTATGGCCTGAGAACACGCTCGGCAGTTTGGGGACACAGTCCAGCCCCCAGGACATCCTGACAGCCTGCCAAATCCCCTCTCATAGATCTGACATGTCCCCTTAAATCTACAAGCCAGAAAGAATAATCCCACCTGGAAGCTACATTTGGACCAGCAGGTTGCCTTGCCTTCAGCTGGCTTCACCAGGAGAAAAATGTTCCCATCCTTTACAGACGAAGGGCTGAGCAAGTCTTAGGTAGCCAGCAACTTGAGATGAACCACAAAAGTTTAGAAAACTTTTGTTTAAAACAAGAACAAAAGAAAACATTCAACTAAGTGACATCAACAGTAAGGAAATAAAAGGAAAATCCCGAGGAGACATGGCTCAGGAGCAGCAGTGTGAGTGGGTTTGATCCAAACCAACTGGAAGGGCAGATTCATAAACAAACTCCACGTTCTGAGCCCAAGTTCCTCACTTTCTGACCCTCTCCCAAGACACAAGTCAACCACAGAAAGATGAACAACATGTCTTCATGCTCAGGGACTGATGCTCAGCCATGCTGCCGAGAATGCAGCCAGTTTTACAGGTTTACCTGACAAGACATCCTGTCCATTTATACACTTTAATGTGATGTTTCCATAAAGATTTGCATTGAGAAACCTTTAAATCGGGACACTTACTAAATAAATCACCTTTAATACTTTATAGAGATTAAAAATAATAATAATNATCTTGTCAGTAAGACATGGCGCTCCCTTGGGCCCGAGTAGAGCAGATAAGACCATCACAGGAAAAAAATGTAAAGGGTACTCAAAGGTGCAACAATTAAATTACTGAGTAAAAATTTTTAATTAAAAAAATCTTAAATGTATGCAAAAAGAACTCAGACAGAGAAAACACTGAAATTTTACAGAACAGATTGCCACTGCAGTTTCTATGGAGTCTTGGCTTCCTATAAACTTCCCAGGCTTTTGAAGTCCTAGAACATGAACTCTTTCTCTGCTTACTCAGACCTCCAACAACTTAACACCAGACAACTCTTCCTTCCTTTAGCTTCCTCCCCCCCCCTCTGTCCTTCCCTCTCTCACCACTTCTCCAACTTATATATTAATTATGGAGTATGCAGTGATGTGATATGTGTGTCATGTGGAATGAAAGGATTGAGCTAATTAACATATCCGTCACCTTAATAGTAATAATGGATTCTTTCTCTAGCAGTTTTGTCCACCATCTCTTCCTCAGCCCTCAGCTTCTGTTAACCTTCATACAACTTACACAACTTCACACAACAATCTGCTGCTATGAGCCCCATGTACATGAGATTGTACGAGTAGGGAGTTCTCCTGTGTCTTTCTTATTTCACTTAGCACATTCTCCTCTGGGTCCATCCTTGCTTGTTGCTGCAAAGAACAGAATCTTTTAAAGTAGAACAACATTCTATCATGTATATCTAGCACATTTTCTTCACCCATTCATGTGCTGATGACTGACTCCATACCTTGGTTCTTGTCAATGGTGCCCTAAGTAACAGGGTGATGCAGATGTCTCTTGCATACACAGATTTATTTCCATGTTTTGAACATACACCCAAAGTGGGATGACTGGGTCATATTATAATTCTATTTTATCTTATTTATTTTTTAAGCTGAGATGAGACATAATAAGTATACATCCTTAAAAAGGTGTATCATCNTTGCATTTAGGTCAGCCTATTCTTCTCTGCATTGTTCCAAATTTTGGAACATGTTATATCAGAGAGAGCACCATTGTAAGCCTCTGAGGGATAGCCATGCTGTTCTCTAGAACTAATCTATATTACCACCAACAGTGTGTGCGATTCTACACACACACACACACACACACACACACACACACACTGGATGGCAGTGGGACCTAAGGTCATGGGAAGGTGTGCTAACAAATGAGACTATTCCTGTAACGACTTGAATAAGTAATGGGAGAGTAAGTTACTGGTCCTGCCCACCTGGGGAGATCTATTCAGTGACCTTGGACTTGGTGAGTCTGCTCTGGGTGGAAAGAAACTTGTCTCAATTTAAATAACTAACCTTGAAAGAGAGAACAGTTAGGTGCCCCCAGTGAGACAGGGCTACATGCAGGGTCTTCATAAAAGTATGTGTTAATCCACACTGTGCCCAGTACATTATGGAATTTAATTCATGCCTCTAACGAACAGGGCACTCAGCCAGCCGACAGCAATCCATGCCCCAAGTAAGCTGACTGTAAAGCAGAAACCAAAGTCACAATAACACGAAAGTGTTTCTTTGGATTCAATCCCTGGCATGAGAAGTCATGAGCTGCACAGNCCACTAGGTCTTAGACTAAGCATCCTCAAATGCAAAACAGGTAATGAGGATAGTTCAGTGTCTGCATCACAGATAATATGGCTTCGTGTATGTTGTGTGGCATGCAGAAGTTTGTGAGCCTCCAAGATGCACAAACCCACTCTGAACAGGCCCACTCCTGTTTACCTCCCAGGCAGTGATGCCAACATCTGAGCTTCCATTTATCAGATCTAAATTTACCCATGGTAGTACTTGTCCAATCTGGTTGGGAACAACTGCCTTTGGGGAAAATACACCTTCCTGTTCTCTGCAGCTCCATGAAGTTACTGCATCTTCAACTATGCTGGTCTGTTCTGTCTGCACTCCACACAATAGGGCAAGAGGGGAGTCATAGCTCACCAGGTAAAAGCCCCAATACTTACTTCTGAATCCAATTTTGCTTACCTAATAGATGGCACAAAATCAATCTGGGTCATTAAATAGCTGGCTGCCAGCACTGGGCAGAAGGCTGGACACTTTCTGGTACTCCGAAGCCAAGGGTCTCATCAGAACTCTTACGAACAAAGAGGACATGTGCTCCACATGACTAGGTCATATGGTCCACAAGGTTCAACAGAAAACACAAAACTGCTGTTGTTCACTTGGAAGGCTTTGGTAAAACTATTTTCCTGTATTAAGTTAGCGAAATGTTGCTTGAGCCAGAATTATTTGGGACCTCTCCATCCGGATACTTTCCTTCTTGGAAAGCAGTACAGAAACTGCAAAGTGCACTCTGAAAATGGCATGGCCCCATCTCCTAGGTCTCTAGGGGCTGCTCCATGCTACTGGGAGAGTGCTGATGGGCTGTGCACCCGTGAGCTGCTGCTTGAATCACTGAAGGAGCTCTTCAGTATTTACCACTGGCCTTCCTTGCTACTGTACCAGATTTCCACAAACTCAGCAGCTAAAACCATACAAATGACCTGTGTATATAGTTCTATAGGCCAGAACCCCAACAGATGAGTGAATTCAAGATCCCAATGGGGTTCTGGGTGCTCAGACAGAGTTTCTGTGTCTCTCCCCTTTTCCGTAGGACACCTCTGCTCCCTAATGTGCACCCCATCTTCAAAACCAGCACCAGTGTCAGGACTCTCAGTGAGCTGCTTTCTCTCCTGTGCTTTAAGGANCACTGTTACTACTACACTGGCCTAACCAGGACCTCCAAAACCATCTTCTTACACATAGTTATCACATTACTATCTTCCTTCTCTGCCATGCAAACCAAGACACTCACAGCTCCTAAAGACCTGGATGTGCACATCTTGGGAGCCACTGTTGTGCCAAAAATGAACCATAAGCACAATCTAGGTAAAGCTATACTGTACACTTGAGAAAACATGGCTGATGCCTACTGGAAGGCATTGTATTAGTGCGTTTTCCCAGAAACAAGTTTTTACCTAGTGTTACTCAATATTGCATTAACTATTGTTATAAGTCTTCTAGAAATACTTTAATATACACAGAAACAACTTCAGTATCTGTGGATTCAGGTACCTGGGTTTGGGATCAGGGTCCTTGAATGAAACCCTGCAGATACTAAGAAACAGCTGTCTTGAAAGAAAAATGCTGAACCCAAGTTTAACACATGAAGGCCAGACAATTTTCTGTCCAAATGCATTTTAACCTGGATGTTATTGAACACATCACAGTTCCATTCAAACAAGGACCTCCCTTTACTTAGAAAGAGAGAGAAGAGACGACACATTCAGAACATGGCAGATCATATCTATAATCCCAGTACTCAGGAGCTGAGGAAGGTGGGTCTTTAAGTTTTAAGACAAACATGAGCTACATGGCAAGTTCCAGACCCACCTGGACTACAATGCTAAACCTAGTCCAGAAAAAAAAAAAAATAGAAAAGTAAAAGACAGAAGGAGAGCAAACCTATAACCTCCACAATCTCTCTAGACTGGAGGCTAGGAACTAGAAGCCATGATGGCAGGCCCACCTCCTATTTGCTGAAGCAGTTTTCCCAATCTACGTATCCTAATTGTTACAAACAGCCCCTTACAGTGTACCAAAGGCACTGTTCCATGGTGGAACATTATTAATTTTTTAAAGGAAAAGTATATAAAGCATATCATCTTACTGTCACATACGCCAAACACATCAGGAGACTGAGGACATGCTCCCTCTGATTTAACTCTGCCCCTATGCAAAATAAGCACAGCTCTTAATTATGCAAATGACAAAAACATGAAGCCTCCCTGCACATCAAAAGTGCCGTCCAGTCCTGAGGCTCACTCTCATTGTGGCATTTGCTTCTGTTAGGTTCACTGTGGCTTTGCTATCCCACAAGGCATAGTGGAATGGCAGATAGCTTAAAGAGTAAGAAAGGATTGCTTCAACACATCCACAGCTCTCCTCCAGTTGAATTTAGCTCCCAGGAGTGAAAACAGTCCACATAAGTGACCACTGGCTCTTGACCCATGTGTTATTACATCACCATTTTNGCCCACTAGGTGACCAGCCTGAATCTTTCCTCCAATTATATGACAAGTATTGTGCAACTTTAGGGGAAATTCGAAGAAGCTTCCTGAATGTGGAGGGTTAAGCTTGACCTCAGTACTCAAGTCACAAGAGAATTTCTCAGGTTTTGAAAAGGGCCCCAAAATAACTGTGAAGACATGAAGATCTTGAGTGGGCAGTAAAATCCTAAGAGAAAACCAGAGGCCATAAGGTCCAAGCTGAAGCTAGGCAACCATGGGAAGAGGGCACTTGATGGCTGCAGTGTCCCCTGTGTCCTGCAGAGACTTCCATGCTGGGTGTTGGATGGTGGGGATGGAGAGAAATTAGAAAAGTTAGCCAAGCGTAGGGTGATAAAGGGCTCAAGAGATACCAGGTGGGGAAGAGCTGGGCGCAGAAGACAGCACAGGGGTGAGAGCTTCAGGAAGACTTGGTGTGGGAGGGGATGGAAAGCATGCTTTTCATTCTTATTTTCCTCAGGAATGCATTTCCTTTTAAAACCGAAGAAAAACTCACAAGAAGTGTCAAAGATTAACTGAAGAAATCCATGCATTCCACCAGAAAGTTGCTGTGAGCTTTTAAGAANGAACATGTGGGAAATTGAGACAAGAATCAAGTTTTACTTTTTTGTGTGTGCAATAAAGTCCATTTAAATTAATATGAGAATTATATTTGTGTTTTAAATGCTTCATTTTTATTCATTTTTGTTTTCTTCCGGGGAAAACTCCAAACTCCTTCACATTCCATATGTACAGCTTGTGCCCGTGAACGGGCTTTCCAGCAAGGAAGGCTGGCCAGGAGGGGCCTCCACCCCCTTTCCATCTGCAATCATCTCATCTGCAACCATACCNTGTAACTGAAGAGGGCTTCCTGCCCCAGAGTTCCCAGTCAGAGGACCAATGAGACACAGGAAAGAAACAGGTGGCCCTCTTTCCTGTGGCTTTTCTTCTCAGTTTCACCTCTGCACTACAGCCATCCAGGTGATAAGATCAGAGCTCATCACCCAAAGAGGAAGTGGGCTCCTCCACCATAGGAAGCTGTGACAAATCACTCACGCTAGAGAAGACAAGCACTTTAGCTGCATCCAGGACACGGCTGAGAAACTATGGAGTAGAAAAATTAATCCTGAGGCTTTTTATTCCTTTTTTTAAATAACAACAGAAAGAGTACCATTTATTTTGAAGACTTATCTTAAAAATCAGTATTATCTNCAGGGACTGTAACAAAATGGTAGAATTAGCACTTAGCATCTGCTAGGCCCTGAGTTCAATTCTCAGGATATACAANTATAGAAGGCGAGTCATCAGATGAGAGAAGACGGCTGAGAGTTCCTCTATCANTCTCTGTGGTCCATCCACAGCACTGTGAGGGAGGGGATGGTGACAGAAAAGGAAAAGAATCCTCAAAGACTTTTCACACCCCAAGCCTTCTTGTATGATCTACTGCCAGAAGACCCAAGGACCTAGATCCTGGTCACTCCACAGTACAGTTGTTATAGGAAACAATGGAGTTGCTGAGGGTATGTTCCACTGGAGGAGTCCCCCAGCTCATGGGAGCTTCGTACTTCCAAAGGAACCTGAGGTGGCTGCAATGCTCAGCATGTACACTGAACTCAGTCTGAGGTCAGAGGCATGGTCCGATGGTTGTACCTGTCTCTTACATCGTTTCTTTAAATCTNAGATGTTCTAAGAAATAATTCTTGTGTACTTGTTTTTCAAAACNTAGTGATGCCNGTAGGATCCAGGGTATACTGGCTGTTCTGCAAATGCTAAAAATATACATTGATGGAAGTTGGCTAAAGCAAACAGTGGCCAAACCAAACTCAGATCCTATGTGTAACTGAGTTTTCTTCACAGTTGCCTATAACAGCCACAAAATCAATTGGATGTGTTTACACCACACAGTACACAGAGTAAGCAGTTCAGAGCACATGAACAAGGCTAGGCATGACCTGATTCTGAATCTCTGGAAGTCCAGTGATGACCATCCAAGTGAGGGAAGTGAGAGTGTGAAAAAAACAGTAAATTCCATGAATGCTAAGCCGGAGGCATCCTGCATCCTCCCTGCTACCCACAGCCTCACTATGCAGGTAGTGCAATGCTCATCTGACTAAGTCACAATGTCAGCTGGCTGTACTGTAACTAAGTTGCCCGTNTTTACTTATTTATTCACAGCAGGATAGGGGAAGGAACCCCAGGCCTTGGACAGGCCTGGCATATACTCTGTCACTTGGGCCACATTCACAAGCCCGTAAGCTGTGCCTTTAAAAATGTTTGTATTACACTTTATTTATTTATATGGGGAGAAGGGCACAGATGTGCTACAATGTGCATGTGGAGGTCAGAGTACACATTGCAGGAGTAAACTCTCTCCTTCCACTGGGCCCTAGGGATCAAATTCTGTTATCAGTTNCGGTGGCAAGTACCTTTACTCACTGATCCCCAAGCTGTACCTTTTAATGGGGTCTGGAATGGTACNACCAGGCAAAGCTCACAACNTGCCAGCCTGCCTGAAGGATGCCTTAGCATCACTTTGTGTCATGGTATTTATTAAAGCCCATAAATACTTAGAAGTTACCTTTACAACAATAGGAATATGGCAAACAGAAGTCATAGGGAAGCAGGTGTGGGTAGGCCAGCTCAAAGAGGCTACTCTGTCCAAATCCAGAACACTCTCCTAGGTAGAAAAAGACATTCTAAANATTATCACTGCCTGTAAAACATAAGGGAACCTCTGAGACTGGAGCACTCTTTGCTTACAGACAGGAACTTGCCACCAAGAATAAAGAATTCCTCAAAGCAAAAGACACAATTGGAAGAAGAAAGGAGAAGACAGAAATAAGANAGAAATCTGAGGTAAAGATGAAGAGAAGACATAAAGGAGCATCATGAGGCATGCTGGGAGACCTCCAGTATCTGCCAGTATGGAGATGCCGCACTTCAGGAACTCCTCTGGCTTTACACACTGGCTCTCTCTGGCCCAGAAGAAAATAAGCATCCTTTGGAGATGGTGCCCACTCTGCTATTTTTACTTATTTCTTTATTTAGACAGTCTCACTGTGTAGCCCTTTCTGGCCTGGGACTTCTACTGTTTTTAAAGCATTTATGGCAGAACTATAGATGGAAAGCTATGTGAAAACTTACAAGAAAGGAAATAAAAAAGCCCTCGTGAGATCATGGGGAGACACTGTCCATACCTGGGCTGGTTGACCTGACATCCCAACATGCACAGAACAATCTAACCCATCTGACCTCCCAGGGCTTCCACACCCCACCTGCCATGCCTGGCTGGACCTGGCCCTGCTTTCAATGACTGTGTAAGGAATGAGTCAGCTTGGAATGCCCCAATGCCAGAGGAAGCATAGGCCTGCTACTGCCAGCTGTAGGCAGGCTGAGTGCTATAGCCCCAGTGGACACACAACCTTACATGGATGCTGGAGTCTCATTCAGCACTTATGCTCAGAGCCTCCTTCAGCACTTGTTCCCCTCTGAAATCGATCAGAACATAATTAGGAAGGTGCTATGTTGTGAGCAGGGATCACCCACAGTCTTACCCCATTGTGAACTCTGTGAACTCTAATGATTGCCAGCAAGCGGTGTCCATGGGTGTAATACTGGAACAAATGTTATTGGAGTAACAAACCACTTCCTGACTGAATTTAAAGCCTACTCTACAGGAGGGAAACACATACCTAGTACTTCAAATCTGGCCAATAACACATAATTTTGGAGCTCACAGGTCCAGGGATGAACCCACTACTAGTATTTAGCTAAATGGTCCTAGTATTAAACTGTTTGCTAAAGTCCTATCTCTCTGTCCATAGACTAGTGCAGCTCTCAGACTTCATCAGTGAAGTTTATCAGTGCTTTCAATAGTGTGGTTAGCCCAGAAATACCCTAGAGTCAAAGGCAAAAGAGTAAGTGTCAGCCACAAATGGTGCATCTATATCACACCCTCATACAATGACTCAAAGACCATGACGAAAGAGGGGGCAGTAAGATTATAAGGGCAAGGGGCTGGGGAGGACCAGAATGAAAAAGTGTCTTCTGGATATGACAAGACCATTATCCTCATTAATTTACAGCAGCTGTAGTTAACCTACACAAGGCCTTCATAAGATCAAGCCAGTCAATATTCTAACATGAAACACAATGGGTTCCATGAGCTCCAGCCCCTAACGGAGGAGTTATGGACATTTGATAGCATCTAGGGGAAGGAGAGTCAGTTTTATTTATTTATCAGTCTCAGTGAATGGTCCCACATGCGTAAGTATATATATGGACAGCACGAATTGAAATCAATGAGCTATTAATTTTCTTTTTAAAAGAGAGGACACGAAATTAAGGGGTGCATAGAGGGTGGACCAGGATGGAGAAATGGGGAGGAACTGGGATGAATCTGATCAAAACACACCCTATGAACTAATCAAATAGTAAAATGTTTTAAAATATATATATTAATATTATAACAACGTAATTAGGAGGCAGAGTGAGTGTTTCCCAAGAGCAAGGCTACGGCCCAGGCTTGGCTCTCTACACACCTGAAAGCTAGGAGTTAAAACCAAAGTCCCTTTTCATGCTAGTGTCATTTTTAAAGCTGCTTTCTTAGTTTCTGAGTATTCTCTGGCAAAGACTGAGGTATCAATCACCCTCAAAAACAACAAAGCAGGAAACAGGAACCAGCACTCAGCTTCTCGCCTGCCACAGAGAACTTCTGTAGTTTGATATCACGCTCTGTACCCGGAACAAAACTGTTTGCTTCTGCTTTGTAGTGTGCAATGCTGTGTTCTACTGCTGCACAATCACTCGAAGGAAATATTACTATAAAAATAAATACATTTCTCTTTTCATTCAAAGTCAGGGAAAGTAGCCAGGGTGCCCTGAGCACGCCTACAAGCCTTTCCCTGGAACACTTCACATGTGTTCCTGAGCCTGTAACAATGTTTTGCTGATGGTATCAAAGTCCTAATTTATCTACAATCAACCTGATTCAAGAACAGAGGAAAAAATACTCATTTTGTTCCACTCTAAATTAAAGCAAGATTCATTCATTTATTTATTTATTTTACTTTGGTGGTTGTCTTTATTTTTCTTTCAACATAGAGGAACACACTACTTAGTATTATTTTCTCTTGGCAACAAACACAATATTAATCTCTGAACTGGATTTTTTTTTTTTAAGAA
>LZPO01075965.1:159744-197244 GCA_001675575.1 Neotoma lepida | reverse complement strand
AGGTCTTGGACAAATAGAGAAATAAGCCGTCTGGGCTCCCCTGTTCCCAGAACTCAACAGGAAGAAGCTGGCCACCAAACTGTGAAGGGCAAGAGCCTGTAGGTCCCACCATCTCAATCTCCCCTAGTCAATGAATCCAGATATGGGAGTAAGCTTTGTCTCCAGATGTTCTTCTAAAAACGCTTTTCAACATTTGCCTAAATGGTCTTTGAGGGTGGGACTGTCAGAACAACAAGAATATCACATTCAGCAGTCGTGGCTAATGAGCGGCAAGTCCCAGGAACTATGGAAGTCACTGTGATAACTAAATACTGGCCACACACCTGATAGTGTTGCCCCTCCAGAACACCTAACCATTCTCAGCAGGAAAGACAAAATCTGCAGAGGTGGTGGTCACCATAATGAATGATGGGATCAAGCTAGGCTATGGGAACTTCAGCTACAAAAGAATTGCATTAGAAATAACAGGGCCGTCTATTAATCCAGTCATGAAGTAGGAAATATATAAGATGAGCCTGAAATAAGGACCAAAAGAAATGATTGGAGGTTACACCAAAAGAACTCTGAAGTCAAGTCAAATGTTTTCTATTGACTCAAGAATATCAGTTATAAAAATACCTACAAGGGGGAGAAGGCATATAGCTAGGTAGCAGAGTGCTTGCCTACCATGTATGAAGCTCTGGGTTTAATGGAAAACATAAGTACATAAATAAATAAACAAATGACTGAATAAATAAATATTTGACTCAAACCAACTATCTATTTTAAATCTATGAATTCAGTTTAAATGAAAATAGTCCCAAGAAAAGGAGCTGACTACATCCTGGAGTAGGCATTGTTGAGAGTCCAAGCTGTTTCAGTGATTATGGAAATCAGTGTGGAGTTTTCTGAAAGTAGAAGTAGGTCCACCGTATGATTCAGCTATATATTGCAAAAACTCTATATCCTACTATTATCCTCAACCATATTCATGGTTTCTCTATCCACAATAGCCAGGGAATGGCAACAGCCTAGATGTTCATCAACCGATGAATGATAATCAAAGTGTAGTATATATACACAATTTAATATTATTTAGTTATTAAGAAAAATGATGTCATGAAATTCAGAGATGAATGGATGGAGCTGGAAATAATGATTTTGAATAAGTTAACCTTGATCCAGAAAGACTGACATTGTATGTTCTCTCTCATATATGTATGCTAGCTTTGAACCTTTGCATATGTGTGTTTAAATTAGGAGTACCCATAGAAGTCAGGAAACCACTAAGAAATGGTAGGTGGGGAGCTGTTAAGAGAGGGTGGATTGAAGGCAGCTGGCATGGCAATGGGGAACAATAGAGTAGGAAGGGTTACTTAGGATGGAGGATGGGAGGGCAATGTAGAGGAAAGATGGGGCCAGATAACTAACACTGAAGACTTTTGAAAAATCCAAATGGAAACCTATTAGTATAAGAATTTTCCTAATATATATTTGCACACACACTCACACACAGAGACACACACTCATACACAGAGACACACACACATTTAAAAAGGGTTTAAGTGAAGTTACCCTATAATTTGGGGGGGGGTTTCACTCTCTGAGAACCATGGGCTAGCAAATAAAAAGCCAAATGCCAGGAATGAGTTACTTCTTTTGGAGTTGTTGGTCAGTGGGATCCAATAGACTGCGCCCAAACTACAGGCTAGTGCCATTGATCTTGAGTACTCTGCAGAACTTGATGGTAAGATCCTACTGTGAAAATACCACACATTCAAGTCATAGAAAGTGGAGAAATCAGGCTGGTACTGAACTGGGAGCTTCATGCCTACTGGCTAGCTTTCATACCTATATGCTCACTTACCTACCTATAAGTGTGATAATAACCAGCCTGGCAAGACATGCTCTCTGGTGCAATAGGGGCATTAATATTATGAACCTGACCAACAACTTTATGATTGGATTTAAGGCCCACTCTACAATGTGGAACTTATGCCTGCCACTACTAATGGGGCCAAGATCTGAGGCCAGGCATATCATAGACCTTAAGAGAGAACCTACCTACTGCTATTACTCTGCTAAAGAGATATAGTGTTAAACAGACTAATGACTTGTTATACCAATATATTAGTGCATCTCTCAACAGTCATCAGAGAAGCTTCTTGCTTCAAGAGATGGTGATTCACACAGAGGCCCCAAACAGTCAAAATACAGAGAAAGAGAGATTGCAGAGTGCTCAGCAGTAAATGAGACATGTGTATCATATACTCCTCCTCTCAAAGCTCACTGGATGATCACGAGGACAGAATGATTGTAACTGCCAAAGGCAGTGGATGACTACATGGAAACTCTGTTTTCCAGTCACAACAGGGCAATTGCACATACTAATTGACAACGGTTGTGGCAGCACACACACGAGAAAAAACAAAAAAGCATGGAAAGAGGCAAGGAGTCACGCCCTTAGATGAGGAGCTGTTGGCAAGTGATGGCTGTTGGGAGAGGCAGAATCAATAGTCTAGCAAACTGCACTACACTGGTAGCAGTAAGTGGATCCTGTGGGAGTAATGGTAGAGAATAGGGAAGGAATTGGAAGAGAGGAAATGGGGGATGGGTTTGATTTAAACACATTATATGCTTGCATGGAATTCTCATTCAATAAAGTAAAACCAAAACACAATGTAAAAAGTGCCTGGTCTTGCTTGTTAGGGAGGTATGTCCTTGCTAGAAGGAAGTATGTCACAAGAGGTGAGCTTTGAGTTCGTGGTCTCATCTCAATTCTAGTTGGCTGTCCTTGCTCAGTCTTACAGCTAAAGATGTGCTCTCCTAGTTTTTAGTTCCTGTCACCATGCCTTCTGCTTGCTGCCATGCCTCTACCCTGCCATAATGGTCTCTTACTGCTCTGGAACCACAAGCCAGAATAAACACTCTCAAGTTGCTTTTAGTTCTGTGTTTTATCACAGCAACAGAAAAGTGACTGATATATAATAAGAATCTATAAAGAATTCAAAAAATTAAGTACTAATACCCCTTCATTCCCCCAAATCATCTATTCAGGCAAGGGCTAATGAACTGAACAATCATATCTCAAAGAAAGACATATAAATGATCAATAAATATTTGAAAAGCGCTCCATGTCTTTGGTAATCAGAGAGACACAAATTAAAGCTGCTTTGGGAGTCCATCTCACCGTGGTCAGAATGGCTGTCATCAGCAAAATGAATGACATCAAATGCTGCTGAGCATGTGGGATGAAAGGAACTTTATGTACTGCTGGGGGGATGTTAACTATGCAGCCACTACGGACACCAACGTGCAGGTCCCACAAAAGGCTGACAAATAGAGCTCCTATCCAGCTACCGACTCCTAGGTATACATCCAAAGAACCCTAAGTCAGCATACAGATACTGTACATCCATGTTTAATGCTGCTCAAAAAAATAAATATGGGAGCCTAGGTGTTCACCAATAAATGAATGGATAAAGAAAATGTAGTACGTATTATTTAGCTGTAAAGGAGACTAAAACTGGAACAGTGGAAAGGGTAGACCTGCAGGGGAAAGTGATGGGGGAAAAAGAGGGTTATGGAATATGCATGGCATGAAAGCAGGGATGATTTAGGGAAAGGAAAGAGACTAGCAAAAGAGAGGGAGAGGACATGAGGCAGAGAACAAGTAAGAACAAAGTATAATCAATCATATATATCTCTAAAAGGTCACAATGAAAACCACTATTTTACATTCTAAAAAATTCTTTAAGAAACAAACTTAAAATTCATAAGAAAAGATACATCATTATGAAACTAATGGGGAAAAAAGAAATATTATGAACAAGTCTACACAAATAAGAGTTAGGTGAAATGAACAAACCTCTAGACTATCTCAAGTGAGCTATCTCAAGTAACTTGAGAAATACAAAATCTAAATGGTTTGAGAAAAGATTGAATTAGCAGTTTTAAAATTCCCCATGAAGAAAAGCCCAAGTGCCGAGGGAGGTGACATCTCCCTAGGATGTCAGGGTTGGAAAGGCCAGAGAGAGAAGCAGTGCTGGGGCAGAGGACCAGGTACACCCACAGCTACTGGAGCTACTAAGACCTAAATTGGAGACTCTAGTGTGTGTCTGGCCTGGGGTTCGAGATGGACAGCCAGAAGGAGGAAGCTAGCTACTGTGCCCAGACCTGTAAGCAAGAACAGCAAATATGTGGTTATTGATGGCTCAGGATGGTTTTTACTCCTGATGAGTCATGCTGAGGAAGACTGAGATGGTAGAGCTTTATCCCTGTGGATAAAGAAAATGCTTGGCAACATCTACATTGCAAAAGTGTGATCCTCAGAACAGCTCACACCATGAAGCACACACTGGGCAAACACAGTCAGCTTGAAGTCTCAGATGGACAAACCCTCAGCTGAGAAATTACAGGTAGCCCACCAAGCCTCAGAACTTGAGGACATGGACCAGTACAAGAGTGCTGTGCTAAGAGACAGGGTTCTTCCATCATGGACTTTATGAAATGAACTATTCTTTCTTGTTGTTNTTGTTGTTTGTTTCGTAGAGACAGGGTTTCTCTGTAAAGCCTTGGCTATCCTGGAACTCACTCTGTAGCCCAGGATGGCCTTGAACTCACCGAGATCTACTGCCTCTGCCTCCTGAGTGCTGGGATTAAAGGCATGCGCCACCACCACCCAGCTGAAATGAACTATTCTTAATACAGATGTGCAGAGGATTGGACTGTCTAATTGTGTCTTAAACATTTTGGGCACTTAGAGAATAATAGTGTATTAATATACACAGTCATTTGTATGCTGGGTCATTTGTATGCAAATATTTTTGCAACTCGACCTACAAATCATATTGATTGAGTAAATGGCAAGCTTGCATGATCTGCCCAACAGATACAGAAAAATCCAACACCCACCACCCCTACTCCAGTGCCCTCTGTGTGTGTGTGTGTGTGTGTGTGTGTGTGTGTGTGAATGTGAATATGACACAGGTTTTATACATGCTATTTACCATATTGTAGAATTTCCCTTATATTCCCACTATGAATACTGAAAAGGGGCTTTGGAGGCTTCGAGTATAGTGCAACAGTAAAGCACATGCTTTGTGTGCAAAAGGCCTTAAGCTTAATCCTGTGAGTGAGTGTGTGCTTGTGTGTGTATGTGTGTGTGTGTGTGTGTATTTTTGTATAAAAACCACAGCTAGAGTTCTAACTCAGTAGTACAGCACCTGCCTAACACTTGCAAGGCCAAATCTGGTGGCCAGCAAAATACACACACACACACACACACACACACATACACACACACACACAGACACACACACACCATACTTAATGTGTATACTTAAGTATATTAAGTATACTTAATAGAAACACAAGAGTTCCTGGAAGACCAGAAATAAGACAAAGAGAAGCCGATTCCTGCCATTTCCTATACAGCATTGTCCTGGACTTCTGGCCAAGCTAATGAAACAAGAAAAAGAAATATAAGACACAAGTTTGGAAAGGAAGAAATAAATCTGTTTGTAGATGTGATGTAGAAAAGCACAGCGAACTCAACAAAACAAGCACTGCAAATCACACAAGTTAGCAAAGTGTCACAACAGAGGATGCATGACCCAAACTCCTTAATGCATCCATAGAAAAACTGTTACGAAATGGAAAAAAATTATAGTTTAATATTTTTGAAGTTGGAAGTAAAGTTTCTGGTGGAGTACCCAGCACCAGGAAGAAAATATTCAAATACATAGCTTTGTACAGATATTAGCTTCCAGTTTGGGTCTATGTAGCTCCATGTGGAAAAAACGGGCCTGAGGAAGAAGTTCAGTGATAGAGTAAGCCCTGGGTTCAATACTCAGCACCACACGGCTGGAGGCATGGCGGGGGAGGGGGGCTTGGACAGGACACAGACAGGGAGGGGAGTAAGAAGGAGGAGGAGTCAGAGGAGGGTATGCAAGAATTCTACACTATTTTTATAACTTGCCTATGAGTCTAAAATTATTTCAATATAAAGTTAATAAACTTTAGCAAGCGAATTGATTCTCATTGGAAGACAATAGAGGCACAACACCAAGCACTTCCTCCCTCTCTCTCTCTCTCTCTCTCTCTCTCTCTCTCTTTTCTATTTGAGCTATACAGTTAAAGAAAGTAAGGACTCCCTGGAAGTGAGTATCACATGACCACCCTCCAGCAACTCAAGAGGTGCAGGGATGGTCCCAAGCATTGTCCTGTCACACAGCAACAAGCAAACACCACATGTCTCTAAATGAAGTGCAGACACAACCTACGAATATGGTTTTGGCCAAAGCAATTTAAACTTGAGCCTGATGGAGCTCTACGGAAGTGTCCAGAAGAACCCTGCCACTTCATAGATGTCATGGTAGAAACATGCTAAGAAAACCACAGGTGTCATCAGCAGTGTGTGAGCCACAGGCCCTACAGCACAAGCAGAAACAGCCCAACTGTTGAAAATAAACTCTGAGGTCAAAACAAGAGAAATGAATGGGAGAGGGGTTATAAGAGAGATCTACATATTGAAAGAGACTTAAAAATGTATCAGCTAATTAAAATCAGTAGACTTTATACAGATTAGATTCAAACATACAAGTTGAAAAATGAAACCACTTGTAAGACCTGTGGATATTCTAACACAAACTGGGCTACTTAGTAACTTAAAGAAGTAACAATTTTAAGGATGATAATAATAACAATTTTAAGGATAATGGTATTTGTAGTTTCATTTTTTACAACAGTCAGACTTTTTTTAAAAAGCATTTACAGATGAAATGTCATGATGACTGAGAGTTGCTTCAAAATAAGTGGATGGTGCTNTATACCTGAGCTAGGAGGATTATGCTTGTGAGACCACACTGCTCTACACAGGGAGACCCTGTCTCTTGAAACTGAGAAGGGTAGATGGGAACACAGACAAAACAACTTTGGCCATATTACAGTAGCTTCAGAGGCCATAGAGGCTTTGGCTCCACACCCCTGGTTTCCCTGTTAATACTATTTCCCTGGGTAACACTAGAGTTGTAAACAGCTTTGTCACTCCTTAGGAGTTCAATTACCATAAAAAAAGAAAAGAATCAGGTAAGAGAATCAGGGCTTTACTGAGGCCCATTAAGACAAAGCTACTTCCTCCCAGTCAAGAGAATACAACCCCAGTTCTACCTCAAACCCCCCAAACTACACACTATTGTCTCCTTTTTAAAAGGTAAATTCAGGCAGGTATGCTTGGGGGTGGGGGTAGGACTGTGGCCCAGGGACCCAAAGCTCTGGAGAAGAGGAGGCAGGCTCATCAGGAAAGGGAGAGAAGGAGGCACACAAAGGGAGAAGAACAACAGGAAGGTAAGATACAGGGCGTGGCATCACAGAAGGAAAGGCAAAGAATCAGAGGCTTTGATTAGGAGAGTATTGCCTTCTCAATTCTTCTGAAATAAACCATGAAGATTAAGGAGCACAGATTAGAGGTAACCCTGGCTCCCTGGAGCAACAGAGAATGAAGGAACTGGAACAGGGCAATTCCTAGATAGGTAGATGGATAGATAGATTGATAGATGGCAGGTAGGTAGATAGGTAGGTAGGTAGATAGACAGACAGACAGACAGACAGACAGACAGGTAGATAGATAGATAGATAGATAGATAGATAGATAGATAGATAGATAGATAGATAGATAGATAGATAGAAAGAATTCCAAACTGTTTTCCCAATTGATGATAGGAAGACATCCCAAGGCTACACTCAGATCCACATAGGGAGGCCATAAGAGTCAGGGAGAAGTGTATGTCAGTAGGTCATGCAACAAACTGAAGACAAAGTCAAACACAAGTATATCTCAGTTGTAGAACAAACCCTTAGAATTTTTGAGACTTGGTTTGATCTCCCGTAGCAGGAAAAAAAAAATTGTTAACTCGGGTAGGGTGTAGGGATATGATAAGTTAGGTAGGGTATGAGGAAGAGATGGGGCCTAAGCACCAGGGTTCTGTGTGCAGTGACACCCATCTACTATATAGTCTACCTCAGGCACTGCTGCCTCAGGTTAGCCTGTCGACATTGGCTGCCCAGCTGAAGGGATGAGAACACTGTCTCCAGAGTGTCAGCTTGATTTCAAAAGGCAGCTGTAGAGGATGGAAGTACGAAAGAAAGAGAGGCTTGGTCTGACCTTAGATAGGACCATGCTTATTCACAATGAGAAGGCATTTTTTCATCCACATGTGCAGATGGCCAAAATGCCTACCGGGAAAGATGAGAAGTGGCCCCTTATATTGGGCCAGAAATGACTTCTGTAGTCCACAAGGGAAGCTGGGAAATGTAGTCCTTCAGCAGGAAATTATTCCTAACTCTGGGAGGATAGATGAGCTTGGAGAGAGAGAGAGAGAGAGAGACCAATTTTTATTCCCATTATATAGTCTTCTGTTATCTCCCATCATTTAGTATTCTGTATACATTGTCAAAGCCAAGCCTGGAACAAGTAAGTCAAAACAAGTTTAAAGTAAATTTAAAGTTTGTTTAGTGTAAAATAATATTCAAAATCAGATATATTTTAAAAATTGGTTATAAAAGATTAAATGCTTGAATAAAATGGGTTAAATTTACAATGCACTTGCATGGCAGGAAACCCCCGGGTTCAAGCAGTTCCCTTGGATGAAGCACAAGATATCTTGGATGGAGCCCCATCCCACCAGAGTACATTGCTTGATAGCCTCATTACAGGATAAGGATGCATGGAAAATAAGACCTGCCAGAAGTCTGCTGCTTCTGCCTCTAGCTGAATAGGCTTGACCAGCTCTAGCTGTGTAGGTCTGACAAGCTCCAGCCATGCAGGCCAAACCATGGGAAAAAACCTACTCCTTATCTAAAGATGAATAACTCCTGATGTCTCACATGACAGGCGGATTCTCTTGCCCAATGAAGGACCTCAGAATCTATACTCACATACTAAATGTTTCAAACTACAGAGAGGCAAATAGCAATACTCTGCCCTCAAAGTCTCCCGAACTGACAGATGAGGATGCTGTGAACAGGAGAACGAACCTTGTACCTAAGCTACCACCTGACTGGTGTGGGACTTGCATGATAGTTCAACGTGTAACGCCCTTACCCTGGCATTCGATTCTTCCTTTTAGCTGAAGCTAATTTCAGGGACTACACCCTAACCATCCACATTCCCTCATTAAAGGAGGATGCCAGACACTTGGTCATTACACTCACAGCTTTGGAAAGGTATTCAGAATATGCAAGCAGTGTCTTTGAGAGTTGGTTTTATCTGTAGGGTAATAAATAATGATTCAAGGAGTGCACAGGCTTTGGCAGTGATGCTTGTAGATGTTTTCTAAAAAATCCAAAAGCCAATACTTCTTAAAGCTCATTTAATTTTGTTATTTTTGCTTTACAAATTATGTCCCTTTTTAAACAGAATGATGTTAAGAAATATGCTTAC
The DNA here is from genome assembly GCA_001675575.1 of Neotoma lepida. Classification (NCBI taxonomy): domain Eukaryota; kingdom Metazoa; phylum Chordata; class Mammalia; order Rodentia; family Cricetidae; genus Neotoma; species Neotoma lepida. The sequence goes on along the minus strand of LZPO01075965.1, from coordinate 187,823 downwards.
TGCTGTCAGTATGTGGTGACCTAGAGGTTTGTCCATGGACACAAGGAACAAAAGAGTTGGCTTTAGCCTTCCCTGTTAATTCAGTCTATACTGTAAATTATTTATTACTGATTTGACATGACTGACTGCTTTCATCTTTATCTGTTGGCTGAGTATATGGAATGGGAATGTAGGGATTTTTAAAAGGTTCTGTTAGTAGGGTTAATTTTAGAAAACGTAAAGTAAATCATTTTCTTTTGACATGGCAGTTACTGACTTAGGTAGAAACTTCGGGTGTTCTAGAAAAGAGACTTGAGGAAAAAGAGAGGCAGTTACTATCTCTGGGAGTATACTTTTAAACTGGAAATTGAAAATCATTTCTTTTAGGGGAATACAACTTAGAATTAAGTTGTCTCTTTACACAGCCTGACACATAAAATATATTTACTATATAACCTTGGGATATAGGTATAACAATTTGATCTTAACAACATACGTATTGTGTCATGTTTTCAAATACTAGATATGGTCACTTAAGGTAACAGTCCCAAATTTTAAAAAATTTAGCTTATCAAATTGTTTCTGGTTTTGTTCACTAAATAATAGCTGGTATAGTTAATATTTGATAATATTTAAAGCAAATATACAAAGTTCACCAGATGTGAAAGCAAGGAATACAACTTAGACACTTTCTGTTCAGATTCACTCCTTGGATGCTGACTTTAGCTGACTTCTTTTACAAAGTTTTCAGGTGCTTGTTCCTTAAGCTGGAGTCTGATGTATACAAACAGCTAATTACAGTCACCTTATCCTTCTACAGAGCTCTGGTACATGGTCCAGTCAGCTATACAACTGAGTTTAACTTGTGTTAATTTTGATGTATATGTTTTCCTCATATTGCCCTCAAAGATGTACAGTTATTACCTCCTGACTTAGGTTTTATATCTACGACAACTGTTGAGTCTTATCGTAACCCCTTNCGTGACCCTCTTCTGAGGCACTCTAACTGATGCTCCCCTAGTCACTGCTGTTCCCCTCGATGCCCTTCTGTCAGCCTTGAAGCAGTTCCCAAGAGATCAATGCCCTCAAACCCCTAAAAGCAATTTGAATGACATCTAGAAGGGGCCTAATGAGGCACGGTCCATCCAACTCATCCCTCCCTCTTCTTGCCACTATGGACATTGTTATAAAGCAGCTGGAGTGAAGCTTCCTTTACATCAATTAGCCTCTCTGTCTCACCAGCTCAGATCATCTTAACATCCTTCTGCACCAGCTCGATTCCTTGACTGCTGCCTTCAACACTCCAAAACCAAAAAGGACTAGATCTGACTACTGCCAAGGATGGGATCTATGCCCTCCTCGAACAATGCTGCTGCCAGGCCAACAAATCCTAACCGGTTTGAAACGGGAGCCTAGAGACATTGGGGCCAGAAAAAATTCCTCTGGTTCCTCCCACTCTGGCTCCTCCCGTTCATCATGTTTTCCTCCTTCTAATCTCATGCCTAGTTTTTACCCTGCTTTTTAAATATTTTACTTACTGAACTTCACCCTATACCCAAACAAAATGTTCCACGTCAGCTCTCCCAACAGCTCTCACTCTACAACAGCTCCATTTATTCCTGATACATCTGCAAAAAGACCTTTTAGGTGCTGTGGAGAAACTGTTCGTAAAAGGGATCTTCATCCCTATTACCCTGGGCCAGATACAATTCTTTATATTCGTCCTCTATTTCGGCCTGTTCCCTTCCTTGGGTGCTCTGTGGCTCCCTGCTACTTCTGTTAGCTAAGTTTGGTGAAACCATCCTGGCAATGGGACCAGTCACTGTCACCCTGAAGCAACTCTATGCCCACCTTCTCCCACCCCCGTTCCTCCCTGTCCCTCCTTCCTGGGAAATCTCTGTTTTATTCTGTAAGCAAATCATCTGCTTATAACCCTCTAATAATTATTTCCTAAGTCTCATCAGGAATGTAGGACTGCAATCACCTGATACATCATAGCTGATCAAGTTAAGACTCTCTTACAACTACATGACCAGAGGGTACCCTCTTTATGGACCCAGAACTATCCACTCCAACAAAGACTCTCCTCATCAGAAAACAGTTATAACACCCCCGTCCTGCATTTTTTTTTTATATCCTCTCATAGGAATAATAGTTTCCTGCTGAAGGACTACACTTCCCAGCTTCACTTGCAGACTACAGAAGACATTTCTGCCCCATAAGAGGCCACCTCCCATCTTCCCCTGTAGGCGTTTTGGCCATCTGCACACATAGGTGACAAGATGTTCCTTCTCTGTGAATAAACATAGTCCTACCTAAGGTCAGACAAAACCTCTCTTTCTTTCTGAATTTGGTCTCTCTCTTCAGCTGCCCTCTTTTAATAAACTAGTACTGATCACCTTCCAGACAATAGTAAAAGAGTGAGTCCTTCTGCTGCTTTACCACATCTCCCTGTGGCCCACACAATCCTCTATACCTCAGATTCTACACCCAAGGCTTCAACCAACATTGAACTAAAAGTAAAATATGTTTGTGTATCCTATTCTTGTCCTTGCTATCTAACAATACAAAAGAACAACACTTTACACAGTATTTTCAATGTATTGGGTATCGAGTCTTCTAGAGTTGATTTAAAGTACCCAAGAGAATGTGTGAGGGTTTGATGCAAATAATGCCACACTTCACATAAGGGACTGCTGCATGCATGGTTATTGGTATCCACATAACCCCCACTGTACACTTTCTACTGTAGGTTGCCATCAGCTATACAGTGCTGAGACCCTTGCCCTGGACTCCTACCAGAACATACTCTTAACAATGGTGCTATCCAGCTCAGGACTCTCAACCCCTGGCCTAGAGACAGATATTTCTCCAGCCTACTGAGTGTGGCTCAGGGGAGCTTCCTAAATAGAGTCTGCAATCCACTGGAGGATAAAATGTATTCAGAACATAGGCAGATAGTGGCTGCTTAAAATGCTTTCCTAGGAAGGTGCACTCATGACAAGTGCACAGAAGATCCTCAGAGCAAGGAGCTCAAGAGCTTGTGACTAGGAAGCAGACACACAAAGGCCATATAAAAAGTCACATGTCATTAATTCACCTTTGAGGACAGGGTCCCTGGTAAGGACTCTCATGCTTTGAACTCAACATACTGGCTCCCACCTATAAACCCAGCTACTTGGTGACTGAGGTGGTGGGGTTACTTGAGGCCAGGAGTCATGGCAAATCTAGGCACCAGACAGACTGTCCATTTCAAACAAACAAACAAGCAAAACTACTCTGATTGAATAAATACCTTCTTTGCACTGTAACTGAAGCAATGGCACCTGGAATAGGCACAAGACAGGCCAGACCTCCACATTTCACAATGGCCTGTGATTTGCTGTGCTCACAAAGGCACTAGCCAGACTGACCTGACAGGTCTCTTCCTGGGCTCTCCCAGTGCAGTGACCCATGAACCGAAGCCCCTGTCCATCCTCACCTCATATGCCTTATAATTCACTGCTGACCTCTCTATGCCCTGGAATTGTCAGCCCATCTCCACCATCCCTTACATGCAGCACCTCCCCTCTCCCTGCACTTCTCTGGTCACATCTCTCTGGTCTTTACATGGCTCACATCTCTCTGGTCCTTACATGGCAACCCCAAACTCTTACCTGCCTTCTCTAAGAGGTGTCTCCTGGCAATCACTGTATAAACCAGGACCAGGAGCCCAGCCTTGGGTCTCTCTTGAGGGCTTAATGGCACCCTGGATGGAACCCAGCTTCAGCATCCTTTCACTCCAAGGGCCTGATAACACCAGTCCCAGGCTTCTGGGAATGGAAGAATTTGACCTGTCTTCCCATAACAAGGAAGAGAAGTGGGGCATAAGGTTAAGTGCCCTTCTCATAGTTGGGAATTCATAAAAAATACTGGCAACGGCTGCATTGGGATGATGACAAGGTCAGAGAGGAAAGTGAGAAACCTGAGGTGAGACCCCACATACAACCATCATCTCTCTCAAACCCACTAACTACCCAGGGGCCTTCCCTGGTGGAAGGGCTATTCATTCCAAGGGAAATTATTCAAGAATTTAACTTAGAGAGACAGAGAGTACTGGGAACATCATAGGCCTCTCTAGAGGCTGTACTAGATGCTCAGGAACAAACTGGAATCCTGAACTTAGGTGGATGTGGTTTAGCAGTGTCAGATCCCTGCCTCAGTCTTTTTTATCCATCAGACGGGGCTGATGACAAGGTCCAAATGACAAATGGGCAGCACTTTGTCAACTGAAACTAAACTATTTCCTAAAGCTTAAGTATTTCTGAAAAGGAAGCCACTGGAATGCTAGGCTGGGTGGAAGTGGGATGTCCATGTGCACAGACTCAGAGAGAGACCTGTTAGAGTCCCAGCTCATGTGTACAGAGGACAGACACATGGCTGCCTGAGTTAGAGACACTGAGGGCTTCTGTATAAAGGATTCCCCACTCCCTTGCTAAGGCTTCTGATGAACAGGACTCAGGAAATTCCACAGCCCTTGACACCCATGCAATCATGTCTGGTAACTGGCCAATGAGCACCTCTCCAGGGGTGTTACTCAAATGTGGGCCATCACATAAGAGTCACCTTTTTGCTATTTCATACTCGTTCCTGGGCCTCTTCCCAGACCTGCTGAGTCTAACACATTTGACTTTAACACTTTAACAAACTCCCCAGTGGTTCTTACAAAAAGTTTGAGAAGCACAAGCATAGGAATATAAGAAACCTGTTTGAGCCCCAGCACTACTCTGCAGTAGCTTCAAGTTACTTAACTTCTCTGAACCTCAACCACTGCCCAGGTAGTCAAAAGATTCAAGTAGCCTAGGCAACACAGCAAGAACCTTATCAAAACTCAAGTGTAGAGAAAGAGATTCCCTGTCTTCTAAGCTAGCCCAAAAGATAGGTTCAACAACATCACCCATATGTGTGCAGTACACTTTGCACCCAAAAGGCAGGGGCTTCTTAGGGTGCCTTCAAATGGAAGCAGAACATAAAGAATGTCAACCAACTAGAAGGCCATGTCCAACAAGGTGAGCCAGAGGAAAATGATGAACTGTGCTTTAGGTGGAGGCTATGACATCACTTTCCTCAGGGGTGTCCCAGCTACTGGGCAGAGAGCACCAAGATGATCTACCTCTATGTGGACGTCCAGGATAAAGGGGAAAGGGCACCAGGAAATCCTGGCTTCCATCCCAGCCCTAGGGCTCTGAGAACAGAAGAGTAAGAGACTTCCATTGGAAGGTAACTCTCTGTCACCAACCTGGAAGCATCTCAGTCCCTCAAGGCCTCTTTTCATCTGGAAACAAAATTCTTATTAAGAAAACTAGCCAGAGCCTGGTGGTGATGGCACAAGCCTTTAATCTCAGCACTGAGGAGGCAGAGGCAGTGGGNTCTCTGAGTTAGAGTCAGCCTGGTCTACAAAATGAGTTCCAGGACAGCCAGGGCTACACAGAGAAAGAAAACTGGCCAGTGTGGTGGCTCATGGCTTTAAGCCCGGCACTGAGGTAGGAAGATCATCATCAGCTCAGTAACGGGCTGGGCTACATAGAGACCTNTATCAGAAACACAAGAAAGGAAAGAAGAGGGGAGGGAGGGGAGCCAGAGGGGCAGGGAAAGGGAGCCTGGAGACTAAGAAATGGTACCCAGTCGGTGACCGGATCACAGTTCACATAAGTGGATAGACTGTTGTTTGTGCCCCTGACCTTCTGATCTGTGACAGGAGTATCAGAACTTTTCGTCCCAATACAGATCTTATCTATGACTGAGCTGTGTATTCCTACGTGTTAAAAGCCATGGTGGCTGGCCAAGAACTGAGGCCAGAACTTCAGATGATCACGTCTAGGCATAAAATAGGAGCACTTGGAGATAAGNCTGCCCAGGTGCTGCCAGATGCCAACCATGGTTTTGTTCTGGCTTAGAAGCTAAGTTGGAGTGCCAGTTTGGGACAAGGGACCCCGTGTGGGCCTCTGCATCTAGGGCGCTAAGGCACCCTTGAGGTTGAATGACTTCACAGGGCCCGGGCTGCTCCTTGGGCCACCGTGGCCTGGCGCACATTACACACAGCACCAACTTCCCAGAGGCGCTGGACCCCAAGTCGACCAGTGAGGCTCACCTGCTGAAGACAAGGCAACCCAGGTGGTTGATTTCGTGGTCCGAGCGGTGGCGGCTATAGTCCTCCCACAGGTCCTTGATTGCTGTGACCGCCAGGATGAAGAGAACAGGCGCCAATGCCAGGCCCGGCTGGAAGGCGTTCACCGCTGGCACGAAGTTGAGCAGAGCGATGAAAACGAAGTACACGTTGGCCAGGCGGTGGAACTGCTCGAAGAGGTTCTTGGGCAAGAAGGACAGCAGCGTGTACTTGGTGGTCTTGAGGCGGTTGTCGGCCAGGTGCTGGGTACAGCCGCGTATCAGCAGCCGCTCCCCTTTGGGGGCTCCGACCCCTGGGTCCTCGGTGCCCGGGGGCGGCAGCAGGTTGGAGCGCACCGTGCGCGTCCTGTCCTCCCAGCGTCTTCGTCGAGAACGCCGCCGCCGTCTCCGGGGTGCGTGCTCCTCGGCCGCCGCGGGCTCCCGCTCCATGGCCGCGTGTCGCCGCGCCCGGCTCCTCTGCCGCTCGCGCCAGCCTCCTAGGTGATCATCGCCCGCCGCCCAGGCGCGGCGGCGCGGGCTCCCCTCCTGCGGGACGCACAGAGACCTCAGTCAGCGTGTCGCGCCCCGCCCAGCCCGTGCGACCCGTCCAAGCTTCGAGTTCTGCAGTCCTAGCCGGGCGGGAGGGAGCGGGCGGGCCCGGCACTCTGCCCCTCGCAGTCCCCTCCCGCCACCCAGGCGGCCTGGGGCGGTTTCCGCCGAGGTGGCTCCTGCGCCCCGCCCTAGCTCAGCGCCCAGATTCAGATTGGGCGGATAGCGGGAAACAAAAAGAGCGCGCGCTGGAAACTTTAGAGAGCTTTACTTTCGTTTCCCTGAAGCATCAGTTCAGTCCCAGAGGTTTTTGCAAACGCATTCCGCGGCTGAGACGAGAAAGACTTCTGGATTCAGGGACACGATGCCCCATCCCCTCCTCGCGCTCTCTGCCTGGAGCACGCAGACTTGATTCTGGACCAGGAAATTGTGTCTGGAGAGCTGGTTTAGGCACCCCCTCGAGTCTAGGACTTGGAGTTAAACCAGTTTTCCAGTTCTCCAATTCTATTTTGAAGAGAGAGCCTAAGAACTCTCCATAAAGTCACTATTCTTGCCCTTTTACAAAATTCCCTACACTACTGTCCAGCCCGTACCTACTTTCAGATATAATTTTTTGGCAAACCAGACGTTTTCTTTTTCTAGAAATACCATTAGCTTTCTTTACTCCCCAAATAAGGATCCTTTTCTTTCTTTCTTTCTTTTTTGTTTGNTTGTTTGTTTTGTTTTCTTGTTTTGTTTTGTTTTTCGAGACGGGGGTCTCTGTGTAGCTTTGGTGCCTTTCCTGGAACTCACTTGGTAGCCCAGGCTGGCCTCCAACTCACAGAGATCCGCCTGCCTCTGCCTCCTGAGTGCTGGGATTAAAGGCGTGTGCCACCACCGCCCGGCTAAGGATCGTTTTCTTATTTCTCCGTAGAAGGGAAGACTATAATGTACTTTCGAAGAGAGTCATTTGAGTCATTGTTTCACTGCCCGGTGGACAAGGACTGAGATCCCCTAGAGCAACTCTGAGGAGTGTTCTTTGATCTAGAGATCTAGAAAGAGACTGGGCAGTGAGGGAGGCTGATGGGTAGCTAAGAGGAGGTGAGCGAAGGGCTCCTTTCCTACTGATGGGAGAGAGGACTTTGTATATGTGAATACTGGGAGATTGGAGTGGACTTTGGAAGGAGGTGGGAAGTACCCTATCCGTGAAATAAGGGGCCACAGCTTCCACTCTATGGCTCTCTTTGCAGATACAGAGATGAGAAATAGGGATAATTGTGGTCTGGGGGGGATGGCTGGGGGACTAAATGAAAAGTAACTTTGGGGTATTCTGTGTCCAAATTTGAGGCCCTTAATCTCTTCACAGGCTTCCCCCTCCTTTCCCTGCCTGCATTGTATCACCTACCTCAGCATTTGCTGGCCCTGATGCTTCCTCTGAGTATCTGCTGACCATTCACTGCCCTGACATTACTCAAATGTTCTCCTATCCCTCTCTTTGGAAGATCACCACTTCGTGCTCCCTGATGTACATCCTGATCCCCAGCTATAGGAGAGTCTCATCCTTGCCAAAACCCACACTATTCACTAGAATCCAGCATAAGGAAAATAAAGCAACAGGTCTCCCCCCCAAAAAAACAATCCTTGCCATCTATCAAGTACCCCCACCCCCACCCTCAGTAAAAGGTTCAGCTTTGAAAGGGGAAGAAAAGATCAGAAAAACATTGGGCTCAAGTGTCTGTGTTTCCCACAAAGAACTCTTACAGTAGACCAGTAGCTTTCTAAGCTAAGGATTAGTAGCAAATGGGTGAGCAGACACCTCTATCTGGTTTCCAGTCCTTAACTCCTATGGCTTTGTTTTCAACTCCATCATCCAACCCAGTGGAGTTCCAAAGCCTGCCAGTTCCCTCCATTCCTTGGCTGTCTCTTGTCCTTACAGGTATTCCAGGACTGCCCCCAAAGTCTTCAGGTTGGCTTACCACCTCCCAAAGACCTTGCTTCACCCAGTTCACACTGCCAAAGTAGTTACTTGAGCACCTCATCCCATGTCCTTACCCTGGAGCTCCTTCCTAGGAATCCCCGGTTGCTTTCAAAGTCAAATGCTAACTCCTCAGGCAAAGGTCCCTTGAGGCCCTAGGGGAACTGNCCCCAGCTGGTTTAATTTTGTCCCTTCTAGTCCCTGCCCACCCCAGGGTGAGAGGTCTCCTTACCCTTCTCAGAACAGACTGTGTCCCTCCTGTCTACATTCCATGCTAACATTCCAAGATTCTGTGAGTCACACTGCCCCACCAGTCTGGAATCTTCTCTCGCATGGCCTCCACCAATCCAAATTCAGTATTTCCAGTTGGGATTAGCTCATCTCATCTCTCAGAAGTTCTACACACACACACACACACACACACACACACACACACACACACACACACACACACACACAGGATCCCAGATTTTGTAGGACTTTTGAGTTTAGATGTTGCCCACTAGACTAACTCTTAGACTCCAGCCTGCCTAGACATTGGCAAGGCTGTGGATACAGCCTGTGCTTGCCACCCATATGGCTGAACTTTTAATGACACCAGGCTGTTGGGTCCTGGGCAGATCACTTGTTCAGCAAGCCTCTTTTCAACACTGGCATTGTGCCCCAGCATTGTTGTAGGGAGCAGAAAGGAAAGGAAAAACTGTCAAGGTCAACAAACACTCTTGTGGCCACTGACATCCTAGTAGGAAGAAAAGGCCACCCACAAGAAATCCTGAGAACCTCCCAAGAGTCATAGGTGGAACCCTGTAGGGGTTAAGAAGAGGTGAGAGAGGGGGACCAGTGGGTGATTAAACCTGGATGAGGCAAGACCTGTGAAAGAGCCAGCAGAGAATGACTGTTCAGCACAAAGGCCTCAAAGCAGAACAGCTCTGGAAGTGAGCTCTAAACAGGGAGGGCACTCTCTGTCTGTTATTCATTCAGAAACCCACTGTCCTTCCCCAACACCCAGCCTGTGCTGGAGTCAGTGAAACTACTCCAGGAACATGGCCATATCCCAGTGTAGTGATCCCTGCAGAGAAGACATGGACATGCTGAAACACAGAGCACAGGACAGGTGAGCGTACAGCTACTACCTCTGTGGATGTAAGTCAGGAGGCTTTCTGACAGCCCTGAATATAGGCCTGAGGCTATGAGCCATGAAGACATCAAGTTTAGGTGGTCACAAGGGTCTAGGTTCAGCATAGAGACCTGCATTTCTAGAGCTAAGTGATGGAACAGAAACATGAGATTACATAGGCATACAAATCCTAGGGAGAATTTTAACTTTTATATTGAATGCAAAGGGAATCCTGGTGCAGGTGTTTTGCTCTGGGGAATCATGTAATCGGACTCAGGTTTTCAAAGTTTCCCTGTTTGCTGTGTAAATCGAGGGCCAGAGTAGAAGCAAGGGAGGCAGTATATATAAGATGCCACTGTAGGGCACAGAGGGGACTGGCTTAGGCAGGTGGTCATGGAGAGGGAAAAGGGACTATTTAGAGCCAGAGGATTTACTATTAGTTAGGACATAAAGGAAAGAACTGCATATAGCCTAACAGCTGAAAGTGGAGCTGCTATCCACGGATGTGGCAGGTTGGAACTACTATGGTGTTCAAATCCACTGGAAAAGACCAAAGACTTAGACTCAATTCAAATTAGATTAAATGAATTTATTTTTACTGCTAGCAGAAGGACGGCAGCCTTAGAGCCAAACATGCTGTGCTGAAGGGGGTTAACGGGAGAGTTTATAAAGGTGGATATCAAAGGTGTGTATTACAATTATCTATGGAATCCACAGCCAGGCGAGACAATTGCTGTACTCCCCTGTTGTTTCTCTTTCCCATTATATAGCTAGGAAAGATCACTTCATCCCAGTCCCATAGCAATAAGGGAGTTTACAAAAGCAAAACACAGGTGGCTAAATAGCTCACAGCAGGATCACCGTTACCCTATTCTCTCACCTGCTGACCACTAGGATCTCGCAGGCATTTCAGGGCAAGGGGCAATGGCCCTTAAGGGATGCCTGGTACCATATTAAGTTTAGCATCATGGGGAATTATGTACAAATTGTTACACAGGTCTGAGCACTCTGGGGAAAGTGTCTCTAATGACTGGGATAGAGCAGTTTATTTCTGGGCAGCCAATAACACAGTGCCATCAGGTTAGGGCTGGTTGTCACATTCCCACAGGGCAAGGACACAGGAACAGAAGTGGACAGGAAGGGCAAGGTCAAGGAGGATGGTTAGCCAGTCCGTGTGCAAGAAAGAGTGGGAGAGGGTAGAGTTGTCAGCATTCAAGGCTTCACTGCCCTTTGTAAGGGACAGGGGTCATCTCTGTATTTGCTGTAGTCACACAGAAGCCATGGACTCCCCAAGACAGAAGCATGGGACAAGAGGACCTGATTTTTCCTTTTAATAGATATAGGATGGGTTCTAAGCACAGCAGGATCAGGAAAGGCAATACATTTCAATTTGGCTTGAAAGAATACCAGCCTGTCCCTGTCTGCATTCAAGGATCCAACCAATCACAGCTAGAAAATATTTGGGGGAAAGTGCATTTGCATTGAACATGTACAGGCATTTTTCTTTGCTATTATTCTCTGACAATATAGTCTAACTATTTATACAGCATTTCAACTATATTGGGTATTAGAAAAAAATCTAAGGATGATTTAGTATATGGGAGTGTGCATAGATTATAATTAGATACTAGACAATTTCAAATATGAGGAATTTGAGCATCAGTGGCTTTGGTATCTGCATAAAGGTGGAAGACTGGGAACAGACCCTAAAACTAGTATCTGCAGATAGAGAAAGATGACTATGCATTATAGAGTTAAGTTAGCAGAGGCCTTTTTATAAACACAGGTTTGTTTTTGTTTTTGTTTTCCAATCAGTCCCTTGAGAAAGCTCAAACTTTGAGAAAGTAGGCCTGTGCTATTCTGGGGCAGTTGGGAAAATAATGAGGCCATTGAGTTGCAGCATCCTGAAAAGGCATGGCCAATATCCAAGCTGGAGATTTACAGGTAGTTTCTCTCCAAACTAGCTTTATATTAGTGTTATCCAATGAGATTTTACTGTTGCTTTATTACATTTTGAGGCTCACTACTAGAGCAATTAATGACACGGGCCTGCTGGCTCAAACACCATGTTTCTTAAAGACTTCTTAGGTGACTGTCATGAGCTGCCAGGTTTAGTCACCTCTGCTCTCTATCTGCAATGAGCATGACTCTGCACTGCAGTCAAATCACTGGATTTCCAAGAACACCTAATAGCATAGAAGAAACTCGTACAAGTGGGATTTTCCCCCTTATCAGCAAAGCTGACAAGAAAAGGAACAAATGAGGAACAGCAGAAATGTTTGGAAGTGGTGTCTGGGTCACTAAGTTCCTTGCTTCTTATAAGGAATTGGCATCAGGGCAGATAATTTTTCTATCTCTGCAAACAGTTCATGACATGAACTAGCAATGCTTATTGTATTATCAGTGATAGAGCCCTTAGCATAGTGGTTCTCAACCTTCCTAATGCTGTGACTCTTTAATACAGTTCNTCATGTTGTGGAACTCACAACCATAAAATTATTTTCATTGCTACTTCATAACTGTAATTTTGCTACTGTTATGAATCATAACATAAATGTATGTGTTTTCCAATGGTCTTAGGCAACCCCTGTGAAAGGGCCACTCAACCCCACACACACAAAGAGACCGAGACCCATGGGTTGAGAAACATTGCCTTACTATCTTCACCTCTGATAGATTAGGGAGTGAATGTAGAAACTCCCAAAACAGTTCAAGAAGCTCATCCTTCAACTGCTATTCCTCAGGAACAGTTTCTGTGAGGAACAGAGTTTACACACGTATAAGCTCTGCACTTGAGAGGCAGCAGCAGGAGGATTTCAAGTTGGAGGGCAGGAGAAGGCATGGTGGTATAATCCCTGCACTAAGTGGACACAGGAGTTCAAAGCCAGTTTGGGCTAAATGGTAATTTGTAGCAAGTTCAAGATTTAAACTGTGTGAGACCCTATCTTTAAACATCCAAAACAAATAAAATAAAAAAGAAAGAAAGAAAGAAAAGAAAGAAAAGAAAGGAGGAAGGGAGGGAGGGAGGGAGGGAGGAAGGACTGTCTCTTATACACATCTAGATGTGTATAAGAGACAGGCCTTGAGTCAAGAAAACAAAACAAATAAAATAAAAAAGAATTTGAAGTTCAGCAGAGTGGTGCCTGAGGTCTGTCTCACTTGAAGACTTTCCATCCTGTCTCTTATACACATCTAGATGTGTATAAGAGACAGGAATGTGAATCTGGAGGCTGAGATAATGCTACTTCATCCACAAACTAGGGAACCAGGGAAGCAAAGCTCTGGAGACAAAGAACAAATAAGGATAAATGAGCAACATTTACTTAGAAATAGGAAAGTAATGTTATAGTTCATTGACAAAAACTAAGAACCTAACTGATACTGAATGCTTGAGAGAATATGGGTTAGAAGGACTCTTCAACACTGCTGCTGGGAGTGTAAATTACTGGAACTACCTCGCTAGTATCTGATATAGTTCACTGGAAAATTAAATCCTCAAAACTCATTATCCTCATTCCTAAGAAAATGTACAAAGGAACTTTACACATAAATAAAACATTCATAAATGGTACATTTTATTCATAAAAATAATGTGGTTAATGTATTCACAAAACCAAATAAAAATCCTACACAAGAAAAATTAATGAGGGCTACAGGCAGCAACAAGAAAGAATCTTGAACCCCAATATCGGATGAAAACAATTCTCAAAAGCCTACGTGTGGGGCATTACTGTTTTAGAGANCACAGATATTACTAGCAATACTGAGAAGAATATTGTTATTCATGTGTGATCATTTCTCATGAACTAAAGTGTGCCCACTGTAGAATAGAACCAGTGCACTCTTAGGCACTTACCCTAGATAAATTAAAACTTACATACACAAAGCATAATGGCTCTATTCATGGTAGTCAGAAACTAGAAACAGATCAAATCCCTCCAACGGGCTAATGGATAGCAAATCCTGGTGTATACACACCATGGAATTAACTAGCCAGCTATAAAAGCAAGCTATTGATGCATACAGCTTGGATGGGTCTCAAGAGAAGGATACTGAGTGAAGAAAACCCATCTCTAGAGGCAACATGTTGTGTAATCTCATTAATATCTCATTCTTGAGACAACAAATAGTAAAGATGAGAGTAACATGCTGATTGCTAGTGATTATGGAGACAGGAAGGATGGAACCGTCTGTGGTTATACAAGGATACGTACTTTAAAGCATTCTTGTGTATTGAATTGTAAGAACTGGGGTGCTGTTACAGGAATCTATATATGACAAGTTTACAAAACACAAACATATGGATGAATGGTAACATCTAAATAATGCTGATGGATTTCATTAGTTATCATTTAAATATATACTTATATTTTATAAATTTTGTTTAAAGGCACATTTAACTAATATTTTTATTAAAGTTATATGTGAGCAATATATTTAAGTGTAATAATATACCTGACATTACACCAATCATTAAACTTATTAATTTTAACTAATTTTAATAATATTAATCTTCTGATTGTTACATATGCATACATCATTGCTAGACTTCATAACTAATGATACCTAATATATATTGTTCACATGATAAATGCTATATTCAGAAGATAAGCCACAAAAAATATAAACATAAATTCCACTATCAATATATAATGATATAAAGAAAATATCTTAGTATATGTTTTACTAATAAAGTATTATTTCTGTTGTCCTTTAGGCAGAATTATACATCTGGAAAAAAAGACCCCAGAAACACAGTTTTCTATATATGGAAATTCAGTCTGTGATAAATGTGGTTTCAAGTAAAAGAGGAAATACTAGGTTATAACATTAGGGAAACTGACCATTTCAAGAGTAAATAAATCATTACTCTGCATTTCAGATGTAATTGTTATTGAAATGTGGGTTTTTAAAATTTTATTTTTTATTTATGTGTGTGTGTATGTGTGTGTGTCTGTATGTGTATTTGTATGTGTATTTGTATGTGTATTTGTGTGCATTTGTATGTGTGTGTGTTTGCCTCTGTCTGTAGTCTGTGTGTGTGCATGTGTTTGTGTGCCTGTGTCTGTCTGTATGTGTGTGTGTTGTGTGTGTGTGTGCGCCTGTGTGTTTGTGTGCCCATGTCTGTCTGTCTGTGTGTGGTGTGTGTGTGTGTGTGTGTGTGACTATGTGTGTGCCTGTGTGTTTCTGTGTGTCTGTGTGTGGGTATGTACACATGTGTGGAAATACCCTTGGAAACTAGAAGAGAGAATCAGATCCCTTGGAGCTGGAGTTACTGGCAGCTGTGAGGTGCTGATACAGCTTCTGGGAACTGAAATTCCGGTTGTCCTCTTCATGAGCCGCAAACACTTAGCTGTGGAGCCGTTGCTCTTCCACCCCTCCCCCTTTCTAAGAAAGGGTTGACCTGGAACAACTCAGGACAGGTTTGCCTGTGCATCCTATACTGGTGGATTACAAGAATATCCTCTACCACATTAAACTTTCTTTAAAATGAAAAACATCAAAATCATGAATGCCACCTCAATTTGTAATTTTAAAATTTACCATTGTTCGTGCTCACTTACATGGTTCAATGGTATTTTCATAAAGCATATATTGTTTGCTACTGACACCCCATACCCTCCTAGCTTCCCTGGACCCTTGGGCTTCACATTGGCCTCCTTTCTTTCTGTAGAAGCTTCGCTTTGACTTTCCTGTCATACATACAGACTTTATTTCATGTATCTGTTCAACACGTAAGAATCACAAACAAGAGAAAGCGCTGAATATTTGTCTTTCTGAGACTGGCATGAGTCACTTAACAAAATGATCTCCAGTTGCACCCATTTTACTGCAAATGACATAATGTCTTCCTTCTTTATAGCTGAAAACTTTCTCTTTTATAAACCATTTTTCTTTAGCCATTCTCTGTTGTTTGGTTTCATAACACAGTTATTGTGAATGGTAGTAAACAATAGTAAATACGTATGTACACATAATCTCTCCGATCTTGACTTGAAGACTTTGAGAAAATACCCAAGAGTGGCAGAGCTTCATTGTAGGGTAAATCTATCTATAGTTTGTTGAAAAACCTCCACACTGGTTTCCAGGTGATTAGACTAATTTAAATCCCCACAAGTGAGTAAATGTTCCCTTTTGTCCACATGCTCGCCAGTATTAGTTACATTTTTTTTTTCCCTTAATGGCTGTCATTCTGACTGGGGTAAGAAGGAATTTTGATAAAGTTTTGATTTGCATTTCTCTGATCACTAGTTGGATTGAAAATTGTTTATGTGTTTATAGGCCATTTATATTTCATCTTTTGAGAAATTTCTGCTCATTTCATTAACTCGTTTATTTATTGGGTTGTTTGATTTCTTGTTTAGCTTTTTAAATTGCAGAAGGCAGAGTTCACAGAAAGCCTGAGAGGAACTGGGCTTGTTAAACACGCAGGCCTGTTTTCTTCAAAGGAAGGAAATGACTGATTCCTGGTCACCTGGAAGGCAGGAGTGGATGTTGTCTAACAACGTAGTGATCTTTTTGCTACTCTATGAAGCCAGCCTCCCTGAATCCCTCAATATCTTGAGCATTATTTAGGCCCTAATCCCAAGTTTAGTCTCTCAGTGAATAGAACCATTCCTTATGAAAGAGGTCCAATGTATTTTGTATACTCCATGATAGGATCTATACTTATGCTAATTACAAATCCTTCCTCCTCAGGCCTTGCCCTGAGCATTGCCTATCAGTCAGTAGAACTCATTGTAAATGTCACCGGTGCTTTGCTACTTTGCTGTGTTGTGATAATTGTCACATGGAAACCTTTTCTGAAGTTTTACTGTGCTTAAATGCATGAGAAGAGTAAACCCTGAGGTCAGACTCTGGAAGTTTTGACACAGCGCCTGCAAAATTGGTGCTGACTTGAGTTTCATTCTCCACCTCACGTGGATCATTTCCCTGCCAGTGTGATACTTGCAGGGTCTCCGGACAACAAATGATTTTTATAATCTAGATGTGAGATGTACAGCTAGCAAAGATTTTTGCCCCACTCTGAACACCATCTCTTCACTTGACATTAACTATTTCTTTTGCTATACAGAGATGTTTTAATTTCATGAGATAGTTTGTCTATTATTGACCTTGTTTCTTTTNTTTTTGATTTTTTAAGACAGGGTTTCTCTGCGTAGCTTTTGGAGATTGTCCTGAAACTCATTTTGTAGACCATGTTGGCCTCAAACTCAGAGATTCACTTGCCTCTGCCTCCCAAGTGCTGGGATTAAAGGCTTGGGCCACCACTGCCTGCTGACCTTGTTTCTTAAATGCCAGGAGGCCTATTTAGAAAATTATTGCCTATGCTTATCTCTTGAAGTGTTTCCCCTGCTTTTCCTCTGTCAGTTTTAGTTTCTGGTCTTACATTAAGATCTTTGATCCATTCAGAGTTGATTTTTTTATGGTTTGCATTAGCATGTCTTTATACATAATAATGGGTTTCACTATGACATTTCATTACGACAAGTACCAGACTTGAATCCCTCCCATGTATCAGATATCCAATCAAAAAATACCTAGCTAGCCCCTTGCACCAGTGGGTCCATCTTGCTTGGCATGGTAGAGCTGATTTTATTTTTTTTTTAACAGAGTGGAAGGTAAGGATCTAGTTTCATCCTTCTACATGTGAATATCCAGTTTTCTTTGCACCCACCATATGCTGAGGATTAGGTGGCTATAGCTTTATAAATTTATATACAGGTCCTCTATTCTGTTCCTTTGATATATTCATCTGCTTTTGTACCAGCTTAGTATTGCTCTATAGAATAACTTGAAATCCAATATGATGATCCCTCCCACATTATTCTTTCTATTCAGGATTTCGTCAGTGTCCAGGCTACTGTTTTTTGTCAATTTGACACGAGGTAGATTCATTTTGGAAGACAGAACCTCAGTTGAGAAAATGCTCCCATAGATTAGCCTGTGGGCAAGCTCAGGGAGCATTTTCTTGGTTAATGATTTATGTGGGTGGGACCATTGCATGTTGGGTCACACTACTCCTGGGCAGGTGGTCCTGAGTTGTAGAAAAAAGCAGGCTGATAAAGCCATGAGGTGTAAGCTGGTAAACATCACTGCTCCATGGCCTCTGCTTCAGTTCTTACCTTCTGATCTTGCCTTGAGTGCCTGTCCTGACTTCCCTCAGTGACAGAGTTGCAAGCTGAAATAAACCCTTTCCTCCCCAAATTGTTTTTGTAATGGTATTTTATCACAGCAAAAGTAACCCAAACTCATTTTCAAGACACCTACTTCCAAATAAGGTCACATTCTGAGGTACTAAAAGTGAGGACTTCAGGGACACAAACTTAGCTAATAAGAAGCAGCAGGTTAATTAAATGGTTTGTTGAGTAAATGCTTGCTGTGATTAGGATGTAGAAGGATAAGAATCAAGGAGGAAGATGGAACACGGGCTGAGGGTATAGCTCATTGGTAGTGTATGTGCTTACCCTGTACAAGGTCCTGGGATTGGTCCTTAGTAGCCCCTCCCACCAATTCAATTTTATCTTAGAGAGTAACTGAATTTATGTTTGGGTAAATAATGACTTGTTTGATATGCAAAACAGATAGAATATATGCTTTTTAGTGATGAATGAATTAGGGGAAGAAAGTCTTTACAGTGAGGACAGAGAAAGCCTTCTCTTCAGATTAGCCAGCCTCATTATCATAGATAATTATGAACAAGGGCAAAAGATATACAGGAATTATCTTCAGACTCTGGGGAGAGGAGGGATGGATGGAGCAAGAACAGACTGCCTCAGTTTGCTACCCGAAGGCTNTTTCAAAGAGTAGCTGGAGGTATTNGAANCAGGCCATTTGGAGCATGGTTGCTTCTAAGGGAGGCTTTGCTTGAAGTTCAGAGTTGTTTAAGCAGCTGTATTCTCGGAGAATCTGAAAACACAGAGGACTTGCACAAAAGGAACTTCAGAATTCTGCATAGCATCTCCCTAAGTCTTTGGCTACAAAATAAGCAAGTACATGTAGCTGGACACTGTGCAAGACCCGGTGCTGCGAAGCTGCTCTGAAAACACAAACTCCAGGGACTTTGAAATGATCTGAGGGCTACAGGGGTAGTACCTCCTACCCACCTGTTTCAGCTTTCAATAGCAGGTTGAGCATCCTGAATAATCTAAAGGGATCCCAGGTAGGGCGTGGACAAAGAGCAGAGTTAGCTCCGTTAGAGGCGGGACTACTCTAGACCCACAGTATTGTAGTCCAGTCAATCTGAATATCAGAGAGAAAAACATTTGTAAGACAATATTCACTGGGCAGTGGTGGCACACACCTTTAATCCCAGCACTCGGGAGGCAGAGGCAGACAGATCTCTGTGAGTTCGAGGCCAGTGTGGGCTACCGAGTGAGTTCCAGGAAAGGTGCCAAAGCTACACAGAGAAACCCTGTCTTGAAAAACAAACAAACAAAAAAAGACAATATTCCATGGTCTAATGTGTGTGTGTGTGTGTGTGTGTGTGTGTGTGTGTGTGTGTGTGTGTAGTGAGCAGGAGGGTACAAACACATGCCTGAGATGGGAAGGAGAAGCACATGGTAAAAGCATAAGCTTCCCTAAACTCTCAAGAAGCTCAGAAAAGTCTAGGCAGGATGGGTAAAAAAAAACACAATAGACTCATTTAAGTCCAACAGCTGAAAGTCAAAAAATAAGGAAAAAAAAAAAAAACCCTAGAAAGCAGACAGGAAAAACAGACCCACTGAATGTGGGCAAAGACTGGAGATCCAGCTACTATTCACTGAAAAAAGTGGAGAGGGCAGGTTCTAAAAGAGAAAGAAGTGATATATTTAAAGTGATGATAGAAATACCCCCTTGTCAATCAGTGGGTGGTTGGTGGGTGCTTTTAATCTCAGCACTTGGTAGGCAGAGGCAGGCAGATCTCTGAGCTTGAGGCCAGCCTGGTCTACAGAGCAAGTTTNAGGACAGCCAGGACTACACAGAGAAACTCTGTCTTGAAAAACAAAGAAACAAACAAACAAAAGTCAACAATTCTATAGCCAGTATAAAATACCTCTCAAAAATGAAGACAGGATATTGGTGACACTTTTAATCCCAGCTCTTGGGAGGTGGTAGCAGAGTTCAAGGTCATCCTCAGCAGGAATTACATGAGTCCCTGTCTTGGTGTCTCTGTCATCATTGTCTTAAGAATAAGAATAATATCATACATAAGTAAAAACCAATTTTAATGACAAAACAAAGATGATTTAAGATACATAAAAGTTAGTCAGGTTTGGTGGCACAAGCCTAAAACCTCAGGGCTTAGGAAACTGAGGCAACAAGTTCCAAGTGTTTAAGACCATGAGGAAACTGTGCCTCAAGGAAGTATGAAGATAAAGAAGATAACCACTAACAGCTACCTGAACTAGAAAAGAAGCTGAAATGCTCCAGGCTAAGGGCAATGAGTGTACATGGAAGCCCAGATCAAAAGGCAGTAAAGCACACTGAATCCCACAGGTAAAAACTGTAGAAGATTCTAACGCTTTATTTTGTGATGTGACCAAAATCAAGTAATGGCTGAAGCAAGTGTATGCCAATTTACCATATAGCCTAGACTATATGGGAAAGCGTAAAGAGTAAAGGTTAAGTGGAATTACAGTTGTCACCACAACCACTAGGTACATGAATAGTACCAAGGCAATGCATGAGTGGCTCTATGGAAATATATGTGGCAAACTAGACAAATGAAACAGTTGCACACAAAGCAGCTTACCAAACAAGCTTGTTTGTTTTCCTTTTTTGAGACAGTTTTATTCCAGCCCAGGCTTACCTGGAATTTGCCTGAGAAAAACTACAGCCCAAGAGCACTAAGATGTCCAAATGGCTTCATCAATAAAGGACATTAATTGTATTTATTAACTGAGGTAGGGTGTCCCTGTCATGCTCAGGCAGGTCTTGAACTCCTGAACTCAATCTCAACTTTTCAAGTAAAGATCCTGAATTCAAAATAAAATTAAGGTTCTCTAGGTTTAGATACAAATGTACAGATAGAAGAATGCCTATGGAAAAAATGATANCACGNGCTGGTGAGTGTGGAGCAGAAATGGTGTGGAGAGCATAAAACTGAAAATAGTGGTTTGCAACTTTTCAATTGAATTTGAAAGATCTTTCCTATAATCAGTAACTCCAACCTTAGACATTAATTATGGNGAAATGAAAAAATANATATACANAAAGGCTTGTTGCCAAGCATTGTGGTTCATGCCTATAATCCCAGCACTGAGGACANTGAGAGAGGATGGTGGTCATGAGTTTGAGACTAGCCTATGCTACATGGTGAATTCCAGGCAAGCCTGGGCTACACAGTAAGACTCTTATCTCAAAAAGTAAAACAGATAAGGATAGGCTTGTTTATTGCAGCTTTTAATGTCATGCCGGGAAGTCAGAAACCAGTGCATTTTCTTATGAATGGGAACCCAGTGAATGGGAAGACAAACGTGTCGGGGAAGCCAGTGTCTGTTCTTCCTCTGGTCTCACACTGCAGCCAACAAAGAATGTGTGTGTGTGTGTGTGTGTGTGTGTGTGTGTGTGTGTGTATCTATGCATGTTTAAATGTATATACTATTTAGCAATTTTAAAAGATATACTCACAAACATGGGTAAATCTCAGAATGTTATGTTGAGTGAAACCCAGGGGGAAGAAATCCAGGACATTTGATTCTGTTTTGTTTCAGTTCTAGGTTAGGAAAAGAATAATGGCCATCTGTGGNGTGGACATGGTGCTGATTTGTGAGATCTGGAAGTACTCTCACTGAACAGAGTGTGTGCTATTGTTTTTCTCACTGTGGCACACTAACCTCTGGAAGGAGGACATGAGTGGAGGGCAGGTGTTTCTGGGCTTGNTAATATTCTGTTGCTCGACATGAAAGCATTTACTTAGGATAATCCTTAACTGTCCACTCTCCATGTGACTATTCTCCTGAAANTTCCTCAATGTCCTGCACTTTAGGAATAAGTTGGATGATGTGATTCTGAGATATGATGGCAAGGAGCAGAGACCTAATATGAGGACCAAGGCCACTTAAACTGTTGGGACTCTGGTCATGGTGACGCTATTCATGCATTCTAACTGTCACGGGCAAGTTTTGTCTCCTAAGATGGAATCCNCAGTGTTGGCTGGGCTTTCTTGGTCCAGCATCTTNTCCTTTGCTTTACTTTCTACCAAGAATGCTTTTATGATGGTGGGGGAACTTAAAGNCAGCAGGTGTGGAGGGCAAATGTGAAAGTCTAGTTTGAAGATTTTCTTCTCATCAGTCTACTTAATATTGCCTTAATAGATTTCACCCCTTCCACATCTTCACCAGGGAGGGGCCTTCCCAGGGAGGAGCTGGTCTAATTGGCTTAATGAAGTAAACTTCTTACACAGTTCTCTTTGAAATAACATGTTATTGTTTCTTTTAATTACAGACTACATGGAAATGGCTGGCTTGTTCTAGGTTCATTAAATAAACACCCTGAGAAACCAAATGACACGAAGACAGCACCCTCGTTCCCGCTCACTCCACCCCCTCCTCCCCCTTTTTGTTGCCATCCTCTGCACCTCATCTAAGTTGGCTCAGCAGGTCGGCTCCACCTGCTTCACACATGCCTCTCTAGCCACCTGGTGCAGCTCTGACACAGCCACGCCAGAGGGAGACAGGGCAGCAGGCCTCTCCATAACCTCCTTGATGGGAGACACTGGCCATGATGCATTGCTTTACTTCGTTGCTGTTGCGATGGGTGGCACATTGGCTGATTCTCTCGTCTGCAGGTCTGTAAACATTACCACTCNGGATCCTGTGAGTCGTCTCGACAACTATCCCCACTGTCAGCACACTGAGCTAAATCAACTTTTCGTGGGCTTTTTAAAAAATATCCTTTTGTAAACCCTGTATTATTTCTCTTTGCTCACTGGTCTGCAGGACACTAGGCTGCATCCTCATCTTCCAGTGGTTGCCAGTTTTAAAATTTTGGTTGTACCCAGAATGTTCTCCCTGTCACAATCTATTCACAGTGACATAGCCTGTAGTAATTAACACACACTGCTCCAGTTGTCCAGTTACTGCCAGTGGTATCTTTCCAAATTACTTTCTGGACATTTTAAAAAAATTCATTCATTTTGATATAGGTTCTAGGTAGCCTAGATTGGCCTTGAATATGACAAATTTCATGCCACGCCTGTAAGTAATCAGCTTCTGCACATTTTTTTTTTTTTTTTTTTTTGAGACAGGGTTTCTCTGTGTAGTTTTTGGAGTCTGTTCTGGAACTCACTCCATAGTCCAGGCTGGCTTTGTACTCACAGAGATCCGCCTGTCTCTGCCTCCTGAGTGCTGGGATTAAACCATGCACCACCACCGCCAGGCTGCACATTTCTTAAAAATGCGGCTATAAGACCTCTTTAATACCTGCCTGCTGGAGTTAGGCACGGAGAGGCATGTGGCTCCTGGCCATTCCAGGAAAGACTCCTCTGAGCATCAGCCAGCTCACCTTCTTGCAAATTCTGAATAAGTTCTGTTTAAAAAAGGCCCGTTAACTTTAAGAAGGCATAAACTCTCTTTGATCAGTTGAATAAATACATAAAAATTAGTTCAAATCCTCACTGCAATCTGTTAANCTAAAAACAACAACAACAACAACAACAACAACAACAACAAAAAACGGAAAAGGCAAAGGAAAAAAAAACTAGAGGAAATGAAAGAGAGACAAGTTCACAGAAACCGAAGACTGGCTGCTTGCCTCCTCTTTCAGCCTACACCAGGATACAGGCTCCTAAAACACTGCCTTCACCCCAGCCCACATAGCCATTGCTTTCCCACTGCTGTGTGTTTGGGTTTAAACAAGGTTTCATAGGCCCCAGGCTGACCTGGAACTCACTATGTGATTCAGACTAGCATTGAACTCCTGGCCATCCTCCTGTCTCAGCCTCCTGAGTGTTAAGATTGTCAGCGTGTGCCACCATGCCTGGCTTTTCCTGAGACTTTAAAACAGTCCTTCTATTTCTGCTTTCAGTGCCCCCCTTACACATCCTCACTGTGTTCTGTTTCCTACACAGTAGCAAGGGTGACTTATTTATCACTTATGACATTTTATTTCAATTTATTGTAGTGGCAGAATTCAGACCTAGAGGCAAGATGCTCTACCACTGAACTGTGTTCTCAGCCCAGAGGGTGATCTTTTGGAATATGTGTATTAGACTAAGTTCCTCCTCTCTTCAAAGTCCTCTGTGATCTCTCCGCAATCTTTTTTGGGGTCTGTAAACTAACATGCTTTACAAGCTGACATCTCTCTGACCCCATCTCTCTGAACCCACTGCCTCCTGGCACCCACTCCTCATTGCTGCAGCTCGAGGAAGCATTCTTCCTCTGCTCGTTCGCTTTGGATACTCCCCAGGAGCTATTCATCTTCCAAGNCATGGCTGTCACCTGATATTATTGTATTTGGGATCTTTATGGCTCCTGCAGCCTGTTTGGATCTAAAGTCCTTTTGAGCAGGACAGGTGCTGCGCTTTCGCTTTCCCAGAGTGTCTGCCCGTGAACACCAGAGGCACGAGAGACACTACAAAGGGAAATGGGAAGCTGAGAGCATGTGTATGTACAGACTCAGAAAGAAAAATACTGAGGACTTAGGAAGAGAGGTTGTAGCAGTGAAAAATACTGGATTAAACAGATGCAACAGAAAACTAAGTCAGAGGGGAAAATCCAGTGAGAGTCTTGGCCTGCTCCACTTCTCAGGAGGCAGAGACAGAAACAGAAGGATTCCTTGAGTCCAGAAGTATAGGGCCAGTCTGGACAACATAGAGATACCCCAACCCTCTGTCTCCTCTCTCTCTGTATACTCACAAATACTATGCTCAAACTATACACACACACATATATATATTACACACATACACACACACACACACACACACACACACACACACACACACATCTCCTTGGTTTTCTTTGATAAGGTTTCAGTTAATCAAAGCTGACCCCAAATTTTGTATGTACCTAAGGCTGGGCTTGAATTCTTGATCCTCCTATTTCTACCTCCCAAGTGCTGGAGTTACACGTGTTTACCATCATACATTCCAATCTCTATAAAAGAAAAAAATGAGGGGGATGGAATGTATGTAGGAAGAAGTGGAACAGACATGTGTGATAAGGAGAGCATGAAGGAGTTGCCCTATCCTTCCCTCCCCGGCCAGCCTCTCAGGGCCTGTGTCTAGCCCTGCTGTTTACCTCCTCCTCTCTCCTGTATCCCTGTCATTTGGCATGTTTGTCCAGCCTTGGGTGGAGTGGGAGGAATGGCTTTTCATAATGAATTTCCCAGCAGTCTTGTTCATCTGGCTTTCTCTGCCACGAAGTTTCAAAAGTTAGTTTTAAGGCCTGCAGGTAGTAAAGGCTTGGTCGTAAAGCTCATGCGTCAAACCCTGGGTTCCAATTGTAGTTAGGAGAAATGAAATGTCTTTTGAGATGCACAGACCCCAGCTCTAGTTCAATACTCATAAGCTGGTAAGTCAGAACTTGACAGGTGGGTACGGAAATTGGAGAAGGGTCAGAAGAGGCTGTGTGTGACACATGGCTCCGTTGATGTGAACAAAGCATTTCACTACATCAGTGGCTGCTAGGACAAAAATTCTGAGGGTATAGAAGAGACATAGAGAACATGGAGGGACACAGAGGACATGAAGGGACACAAGGCATAGAGTAAATACAAAGGCCATGGGTAGATACAGAGAGCTTGGAAGGGACACAAAAGGGCACAGAGGGATGAGAAAGCTCAGAGGGAGAGACATAGGATTTGTATTAAAGAAAAATCTCAAGCCCTCAAGGAGAAAGTTCAGTGTCACTAGCCTAGTTCCCCATGCTCCTCCTCTGGACCGGGCCTCTTCCTTCCTACACAGTCTTGCCCAACATCAAGATTGTGTCCCANNTCTGGTTTGTAAAAGTTTCTGTGGTGTAGAGAAAAGGGCATTGGGATATTCCGAGAAGCCTCTTGAACCAGAGGTGTTTATTGTGATGTATCTGCTAATTTCTTAGATATAATATTGTACCTTGTTAGCTTAGCTTGTCATTTTTATTACCGTGGACATTCTCCCAGATGACTCCCCCTCTTCCACCTCTCAGAGGGAGGCTGGAGATGGAACCCAGGCCATCCTGAATGACAGATTGGCTGCTGTTCTCATAAATCAGCTCTACCATTATGAGCTCCTAGTAAACATCCTTCTAGATGCACTGTGAGAGACTTTTAGATGCCTTTTTGCTTTTCATTTTGAGGCAAAGTCTCAGTTTGTTGCCCAGGCAGGCCTCTAACTTCTGGACTGAAGTGATCCTCATGAGGAATGAGGACGGCAGGGTCATGCTACCTCCACAAGTTAGCGACATTTTAAAAATGCCATTAACCTGATTTTCTTTCTAATTTTCTTCTAGCATATACTTGAAGCTTTCTAGTGTAGACTATCCTAATTTCCAGTTAATCACTGTGGCAGTTTGGTATTACTACTTCCTGACAATTTTAAACTTTAGTTCACTACAGTTTGTTTTTGTTTTCCTTAAATAAAGAGCATTTCTTTCCTTCTTTCCTTTCTTCCTCCCTTCTTTCCTTTCCTCCTTCCTTCCTCAGTATATAAAATTTACTTTTTCTTATGGTGTTGAGGCTTGAACCCAGGGCTCTGTGCATGCTAGGGAGGTTAGTGCTCAACACTGAGCTATATTCCCAGAATTTATATTTTATTTTGAGGCAGTGTCATTAAAACATGTAGTGTGCCTATGAAACACCAATCATCTTGCCTCAGCCTCCTGAGCAATGAGATCAGTCATGTTATGTCAATAAATTTAGCTCCCCAAACTGTCATGACAATTTCCATATTGAGCAACAAATAATTTAAATTGTCTTTCTGTTACAAATAATGTGACCACAAACATTATACACATACATTTTTGTACACGATTATGGAAATATACAGAAAAATTCTTAGAATAGTTTCCTCAATCTTTCAAAGGAAATAGAATGTAACTTAAAGATACAAAGCCCATACAAAATGTAATANAGTTAATGAAATGTGCCTGTATCAGTGCATAGAGTGTGCCTGTATAGTGCATGAGGTGTGTCTTTGTAGTGCATGGCGTGTGTCTGTATCAGTGCATGGAGAAGGCTGTTCTCCCCATATTCAAACAACATATTTACTATCCACCCATCTAATTTTAGTTTTAGTATGCAACCAAAAGCAATGGCAATACCTTATATTATTTTGGAGACCTCTGTAGTGTCCCTGGCTCTGTAGTGTTCATAGGCTCTGGCACTGAGATTTACATTTAATATCCCATTTTCATCATTGTCCATTGTCTACCCATGCAAGGTATCTCATTTAAACTACTTTTAAAAGGAATAAAACAATTCTTTAATTAGCGTACAACTGGCAGATCTGCACTGACTTGTTCATACATCCTTAGTTTTAGTCAAATCATTCCCTACCCTTCCTTTATCCCCACTTCTCACCCCTATCTCTATTTAAACCTCTAACACCAGTATTTCTGCTCCTTTTCTTTCATATCACATGTGTTCTACTATTCCCTCCAGTTATATATGTTTTAATTGGATTGCAAGACAGTAGGTTTCCATATAGCTTTTTCATAATCCTTTGATTTAGTTAACCTCCCTTCTTCATGTCCTTCATTCCCAGTCTCCCTATTTTAAACCTTTCTGCCCTGAGCATTCCCTCTCTACTTTCGTTTTAGCTGGATTCTACTATCCCCCCACCTAATGCATACCCTCCAGTAACCTCTTTCTAGTTTCCATATATGCTCCAGTTTAAACACACATGCAAAAACCAAAAGATTCAAAGCTAAGATTCACATATAAGAAAGGGCACATGGAATTTGTTTGAAGGCCTGAGTTATATCATTCATTATCTACAAATTTCATGATTTCCTTTTTCTTCCCAGTCAAATAACTTCTATTGTGTGTATGTAACACACTTTCTTATCTATTTATCAGTCAATAGACATCTAGGTTGATTCCATTTCTTAGTTTTTGTGACTAGAGCAGCAGTAATTGTGATTGTGTAAGTATCTCAGTAGTAGGATACAGAATCCATTGAGTATGTGCCCAGGAGTGTTCTATCTGGGTCTTACAGTAGTTCTATTTCTAGGTTTGGTTGGTTGATTGCTTTATAAAATCTTCAGACTGATTTCTAAAGTGACTTCACTGGTTTACCAACAGTGTATATTGGTTCCCCATTCTCCACATCTATGCCCAAATTTGTTGTCATTTGTATCCCTGGTGATGGCCATTCTGATTGGGGTGAGACAGAATCTTAAGTTAGTTTTTTTCTTCCTTTCTTCCTTTCTT
>LZPO01075965.1:123609-136438 GCA_001675575.1 Neotoma lepida | reverse complement strand
CGAAAGTCCCCATTCTTAATATTCATGCTCTAAACAGTTCCTTTTCTTTGAGTGTGGGCCAAACCTGTGAGGGTTTGGTATGTCACAATGCCTAGGTTGCATGTGGTGGCATACCAGAGCTTTGCAAATCCAGTAGAGATCCATAACCAGTTTACTTCTAATCCATCACAAGGGAAATTATCCTATGTGGCCAGACAGAATCAGGTGTGTCTATAAGAGATACCACATATTACCAGACATCTTCCTGCTGACTTGGGAAGAGAGCAGTCATATGCTTATTGATGGGCCACATGGTCTATACCATGGTGTTGATTACTCTGTATCAAGGTTCACTTGAGCACATTGAGTCTAGTTTCTAGATAGGCTCAGCTTATCTCCTAGAGCTTGGGCTCTGAGCAGAGAGAACTGTGGGTATCTTGTGTGAGAACCAATATTAAGGTTGAAGGCAGGGTCAACAGAGACTCATAGACACTGTTAGAAATACACTATTTAATCTAGTGATAATCCTAGACATGAAGAAATGGGTAAAGGGAATGGCATGACCATGTAAGAATATGTCTACATGTTTAGAGAAAACATAAAAAATCAGATGTTTATGGAGAAGGTGGACCGATGTCCAAAGTCACACAGATAGGAGACTAAATGGGGGGTGGGGGAGACTGATCTACAGCTGAGGCAGGGACTTGGGCACACTTGGGAGGTGGGCCCCTCTGTTATCTACCACAGGCCAGGGTCTGTCAGAGAAGACTGTACTTAGGAGAACACAGTAAACAGAGAAAACGTGCTGTTGGCAAGCCCCAGGCAGCAGACCAGACTGCAGCCACTGAGAAGCATACTGCAGGAGAACAGCAGGCCCTTCCAGAATCCAATAAAGAAGGAGTGCCGAGTGTCCAGGACAGAAGTGAATCAATAATAACTACTGTGGTGGGGTAGGGGACTGGCATGAGCTGATACTGGAAGAAGTAATTACTGTTATCAGGGAGAATGAGGGAGAAGGAAGAGAGGTAAGTGGAGGCTCAGCAAAGCCAGGGAAGTGATCAGTGGCCCATGGCACAACTGCCTTTGCTAACTGGAGCTTACTGAAGCTAGGCCCCTGCCTTCCCCCAAAGATGGGGAGTCAGGGCCCCATTCTCAGGTTCCAGCTGGACGAACAACTCATTTGGTAACCTGGACTTTCCTCAAGCAGACGTTTTAAGGATGATCATGAAAACTGATTGTGGTGGTGGACACACTCAGAATTCCAGTGCTCGGGGCCTGAAGCCAAAGAATGGAAGCTTCAAGGCTACCCTGGGCTGCAGAGCAAGAGCTGATAAAATGAGGATGAGCTTGTAGAAGCCATGACCACATTAACATTGTTGAAGATTGGCCAGTCCTTCCTTCCTCCCTCCATCCATCTTTCCTTCCTTGCTTTCTTTCTTTTTTGCCCTTTNGAATTGGAGATTGAATCAAAAGTCTCAGGCATGTTCAGCAAGCAGCTCACCCCAGAGCTACACAGCAGCCTTTGCTATAGTCTGGACAGGTCAGATCTCTTCAGCAACAAAGCTTAGAGAGACCTGTGTGGAGATTGGTAAAGAGAGCTGTGCCAAGGCCACAGATTCCACCTATGCATCCTGTAAGTTCCATGTCTCATAGGCCTTGCTAGCACAGAGCCCAAGATGCCAGCATCTACGGAAAATGGTGACACAAAGGAAGTGACATACAAAACAAGGTCTTGCTCTCAGCCTGCCTGTCTTTATATCCACAGAGAATACCACCCTCCTCTAACTTGCTTTCAGTGCTGGCACTGTCCCATAG
The DNA here is from genome assembly GCA_001675575.1 of Neotoma lepida. Classification (NCBI taxonomy): domain Eukaryota; kingdom Metazoa; phylum Chordata; class Mammalia; order Rodentia; family Cricetidae; genus Neotoma; species Neotoma lepida. The sequence goes on along the minus strand of LZPO01075965.1, from coordinate 134,644 downwards.
GCAAGAGCCCCATGAAACATGATACACACTTCGTTCTGCTCAGCCATCTTTGGGACCTCTGGGCTACAGGCTACAGCTCTAACTAAAGAAATAGACCCTGGCCTGCCAGAATGAGGATGAAGTGGCTTCACCTAATGACATTATCTTCATTCATTGGAGCCATTCTTGACAGTAGAAGTGCTTCTAACCAGAAAACTTAAAAAAAAAAAAAAAAAAAAAGACATGCATGATGCATGCACTAGTCTGTGCAGTTCTGGCACTATGGAACAGATTCTGTGTCTCTGCTCTGGGGTTCCCCGAAGGTTGAGTGATCTCCAGTTCCCTGTACCACATCTCTCACTTGTTGGGCTTTGGGGGCAGACACATAAGCCCAGAAGCCTCTCAGGGATCCTTTACCCTNAGGCTTCAGCAGAAGGAAGACTATGGGGTATTCGTGGATTTGTACTGGGAAGCCATCTTTAGCTGGCCCCAGGATGAGACAGTTTTAAGGGAACTGTATTCTAGCTCCTCCTTGCCTTCCACCAAGGCAGGCTCTGGTGAAGTGTGGTTCTTCCCCCTTCCAGCACCCATCCCCTGCCAAGAGCACTTTCCCTAACCAAAGCAAGGGTGCATCTGCTCCTAGCAAAAGGCCTCTATGCTTCAGCAGACATAACAATGCTCATAGTATNAGTAAAATGTTGAGAAAATTGGTAGCTGAGGGCTGAGCTGTGGGTTCAGGCACATGATCTGGGGCTCTGCTTCCTATATGCTAGAGGGTCTATGTAGTNCAAAATTCTAATTGGTCTTAACAATAAAAATCTGGAGTCAGCTATAGGGGTGAATACTGAAAGATCAGAGAAGCAGAGCAGCAAGCCACTAGAAAGATTTCTTACCTCTAGGAATCCTCAGACTGAAAAGGGCCAAGCTCCTGTCTCTACCCCACCTTATCACTTCTTCCTTCGGCCTAGCCATATCACTTCCTGTTTCCTCATCCCAAGTACTGGGGTTGAAGATATGTATCACCACTGCCTGGCCTCTAGTGGCTAGCTCCGCACTCTGATCTCCAGGCAAGCTTTATTTGTTAGAACACAAACAAAATATCACCACAGGTCTACTCAGTGTGGAAGACAAGGTCACATCATTCACTTCATCCTTGCAGTGTGGCTCCATCGCAGGCCAGCTCATGGCTCAGAAGAATAATGCTTGTCATGAATCCCACACACCCTGTTTATTTATGTGAACTATTCTCCATCCTAACACATAAAAACAGACAAACAAACAAAAACCAGAGCTCTGTTTTATGCTGACAAAATGCTCTTCTATGGATACGTAGTGTAGAAAAAGCCTCAGTGGCATTCATTTCATCATAAGGCATATTTCTTAAAAAAACTGCATTTCNATAGTATTTTAAACTATTTGTCAAAAGCTATACTGCAGTATGTTGCTATAATGAATTGAGTGTTACTAGTATTTGGGTGAAATCATTTAACCTTTAGAAATGTATAAGAAGATTAAAAATTTAGGTTTCAAACTGAAAGAAAAAACCACATTATCATCTCATTAGACACTGAGGAAGCCTTTGACAAAATCCAACACCTCATCATGATAAAAGTATTGGAAGGATCAGGGATACAAGAGTCATACCTGAACATAATAAAAGCAATATACAGCAAGTTAATTGCTAACATCAAATTGAAAAGATAGAAACTCAAATCATTTCCACTAAAATCAGGAATAAGACAANGTTGTTCACTCTCTCCAGACCTAATTAATATAGTACTTGAAGTTCTAGCTAGAGCAATAAGACAATAAAAGGAAATCAAGGGGATATAAATAGGAAAGGAAGACATCAAAGTATCATTAACTGCAGATGATATAATAGTATACATAAATGACCCCAAAAACTCTACCAGGGAACCCCCACACCTTTAGTCAAGTGGCTGGATACAAGATTAACTAAAGAAAAAATCAGTAGCCCTCTTACATNCAAATGATAAATGGGCTGAGAAAGAAATCAGAGAAATAAAACTCTTTACAATAGCCTCAAATAATATAAAATATCCTAGTGTAACTAATCAAGCAAGTGAAAGACCTGTATGACAAGAACTTCAAGTCTTTGAAGAAAGAAATTGAAGAAGATATCAGAAGATGGAAAGATCTTCCATGCTCATGGATCGGTATGATAAAATAGTAAAAATGGCAATCTACAGATTCAAAGCAATCTCCATCAAAATCCCAACACAATTCTTTACAGACCTTGAAAGAACAATATTCAACTTCATGTAGAAAAACAAAATCCCAGGATAGCTAAAACAATCCTGTACAATAAAAGAACTTCCAGAAGTACCACTATCCCTGACTTCAAACTCTACTACAGAGCTATAGTAATAAAAACTGCATGGTATGAGCATAAAAATAGACAGGTGGATCAATGGAATTGAATTGAAGACCCTGATGTAAATCCACACACCCACGGACACTCATTTTTTGACAAAGGAGCCAATATTATGCAATGGAAATAAGAAAGCATCTTCAACAAATGGTGCTGGTCTAACTGGATGTCAGCACCTAGAAGACTGCAAATAGAACCNTATGTATGACACCGCACAAAACTCAAGTCCAAGTGTATCAAAGACTTCAACATAAATGTGGATACACTAAACCTGATAGAAGAGAAACTGGGAAATAATTTTGAACTCCTTGGCACAGGAAACANCTTCTTGAACAGACCACCAATAGGACAGCCACTTAGATCAACAATAAATAAATGGAACCTCATAAAATTGAAAAGTTTCTGTAAGGCAAAGGACACTGTCAATAGGATGAAGGGATAGTCTACAGATTGGGAAAAGATGTTCACCAACCCCACATCTGACAGAGGGCTGATTTCCAAAATACATAAAGAACTCAAGAAACTAGATATCAAAAAACCAATTAAACCAATTAGAAAATGGGGTACAGACCTAAACAGAGAATTCTCAACAGAAGAGTCTCAAATGTCTGAGAAACACTTAAGGAGATATTCAACATCTTTAGCCATCAGGGAAATGCAAATAAAAATGACTCAGATTCCATCTTACACCTGTAAGAATGGCTAAGATCAAAAACACAGATGACAGCTCATGCTGGCGAGGATGTGGAGCACAGGGAACACTCCTCCACTGCTGGTGGAAGTGGGAACTTGTACAGTCACTTTGGAAGTCAGTGTGGTGGTTTCTCAAAAAACTGGGAATCTACCACAAGGCCCAGCTATATCCCTCTTGAAGTTATACCCAAAGGATGCTCAGTCATACCATAAGGACACTTGCTCAACTATGTTCATAGCAGCTTTAATTGTAATAGTCAGAACCTGGAAACAACCTAGATGTCCCTCAACTGAGGAATAGATAAAAAAAAATGTGGTATATTTACACATGGAGTATTACTCAGCTGTTAAAAATAAGGACATCAGGAAATTTTGGATGGAACTAGAAAAAATCATCCTGAGTGAGGTCTACCAGACTGAGAAAGACAAACATGGTATGTATTCACTCATAAGTGGATACTATCTTTAAAATAAAGTATAACTATACTACAATCCACAGGTCCAGAGAGACTAGGTAACAAGGAGGGTTCATGGGGGGACTCCCAGAGCTCCCTAGGAAGGGGAAATAGAAGAGATTTCAGGAGTGGACTGAGGGTGGGTGGGGATGGGAAGATGAGCAATCAGATTGGGGTGGGGGGTGGAGGGGGAGAGCCCTGAAAGAGACTACTGGAAAGGGGTGCATTTCGGGGTCTGGTAAAAATCTGGCACAAGGGAATCTCCCAGGAATCTACAAGGATGACCCCAGCTAAGACTCCTAGTAGTAGTGGATATGCAGCCTGAACTAACCATCTCCTGTGACCAGATTGGTGCCTAGCTCAATTGTCATCAGAGAGGCATCATCCAGCAACCGACAGAAACAGATGCGGACCCACAGCCAAGCATTAGGTGGAGTTCAGGGAATCCTATAGAAGAGGGGGAGAAAGGATTGTAGGAGCCAGAGGGGACAAGGACACAAGAAAACTCACAGAATCAACTAACCTGAGCTCATAGGGGCTCACAGAGACTAAACCATCAACCAGGGAATCTGCATGGGATGGACCTAGGCACTCTGCATGTATGTTACAGTTGTGTAGCTTGATACTTTTGTGGATTCTTAACAATGGGAATAGGGGCTGTCTCTGACTCTTTTATTGGCTTTTGGGACCCTACTCCTCACACTGGGTGGCCTTGCCCAGCCTTAATACATGGAGAGATGCTTAGTCTTACTGCAATTTGATATACCGTGATTTGTTGATACTCATGGGAGACCTGCCATTTCCTAAACAGAAACAGAGGAGGAGTGGAATGGGGGCTGGGAACAGAGATGGGATGGTGAGGAAGGACAGGGAAGAGAGGAGGGAGGGGGAATCATGGCTGGGATGTAAAATAAATAAATAATTTCATTTAAAAAAGTCTCTATATATTTTGTTCATTTGCTTTTTTTTTTTTTCTGAGTCAAGTTTACTGGAGTTGTGACCTCCTGCCTCAAGCTCTGAAGTGCTGGGATTATAGACACATGCCATCACACACTATCAGGTTTTCTGTGACAGTGCTAAATACAATATAAAGCCAGGTATGGTGATGTATGCTGTAATCTGAACACTTAGGAGACCGAAGTAGGAATTTCAAGAGTTTAGAATGAGACCCTATTTGAAGAAAAGAAAAGAAAAAACAGCACTCCCCCAAACAAACCTCAGAAAACTTGATGGTGCACACAGAAACATTATTTTAATAAAATTCTGTTGGGGGAAGGAAATGAAAATATAGTTGAAGGGGTAGAAAAAAGTTAATTCAAGGAATGGCTTGTCTGAACATTTTAAAACATGGGTGGTGGTTGCCTTGCTGTCAGCATATGCTGGAAAGTCTATAGCAACTATTTCAGACGTGTTAAGTGTGAACTTTAAAATTTTGTAAGAGGTGCTGTAGTTTGCATGGCTAATGTCCCCTTTGAAGGCTTGGTCTCTTTGGTAGTGCTATTGCAAGGTGATGTCACTATTAACGGGTAAAGCTTAGNAAGAGGTTCTTAAGTCACTGTGGGTGTGTCTTTGGAGGGGATTATGAGATACCCTGCTTCCTGCCTTGTGATTCTGTGCCATTGCCAAGGCTGAAAGCAAAGGGGTCTGTCTGTATCAGGCTGGAACTCCCAGACCATGAGGTACATCAGCCTTTCATCTTCCTAAGTTAGTTGCCCCAGGTATTTTGTTACAGAAACAGGAATCTGATTCATATAGAGAGTGAGAGTGGAAACCTTTAAATCCTGGTAGAGAGAGTCCAGATCTGAAAGGTGTGCTCTTGGGGTGGTAACAGTATATGCTGATATTTCTAGAAAACNGAGTAGTGGGAGCCATCATGGTATTGATCCTTTAAATATGTTGTCAGTGAACTATTAAGCACTGCATACAATAAAATTGAACAAGGAAGGACTAACCAAGTACCAGGAACGTAATGGTAATTGCACAGAGAAAGGTAATGAAATGGAATTATGCAAACACATTTCCATTTCAACAGAACAACCTCACAAAAATTACATATCAGTGGTCAGGGTAGTAGCCTCTGAATTGTTTTTCACACATTTTTCACTGTTCATGGGGAACCACTCACCTGTTCACAGGTTGTGAAGACATCTTTCATCTGTCTGTCCTGTCCTGTTTCTATATTTGAAAAGGCTACATTTTTGTTACAGTATTAACACTGATATTAAACATATACAATGTACATACAGTCCTTTTAATCATTTTCATTTAATTTTTAATTTTTGACACTGGAGACGGAACTGGGGTTTCACGCAGTATGGCACTTTTAACCAAACAATAAAATCAAAACAAACACCTTAGTCATCAATCCTCTANGCCATCCTGCTGNCCCTGTTATACTCTAATAGTAATAATCTAGTCATTGAAAATGCACCATCATCCTTAAAAACAGAGAGATATGAAACAAAAGAGAAAAGGNACACAAAAATTTTAACAGGTGTAAATTATAAGATTTTTTCCCCTTATGTTTTTAACTCTTTTTGACTTTTCCAGTTTTTCTCTAATAAAATGTTTACTTACGTCTTTTATTGATTACTAGTCATCATAGATTTCTGCCACAAAATGCATATCAACTGATCCAAAGACCCTGAATCGTTTTGAAACAATTGTTAGAATAGCATTGACAGTTCAGCACTTACTGTATTAATGGGCTTGTTTTCAAAGTGATTTATATGCCTGTGATGGACACAGACTGATGCTAGACAGAGGTAGAGTTCAACATCTTAAGGTAAATAGGTTGATTCCAGCTAGCACGACAGTATTCAGGTCTTTGGNTGTTTGAAGTGGGGTTACAGAACCCAAATCATGAATAATCAATCCATCCTGACAAATTGTTTTCAGTCTGCTCACTGGCTTGATGCACTTTTGTTAAAAGTCAAAATTGGACTGCCGTGGAGTTTCAGTTAAGTCATCTACGTTTTCAATCTCTGAGAGGAATGCAAGAAAGAAATTTCATCATAAATAATATTAAAAGACAAAATTAAGGAAAAAGGCAAAGTCACGATTCTCATACAGTTNTAAAGTAAGNGTATGCTAACTATGTCACTTGACACATCAGTGAAAGAACCAGTAAGACACAGGAGAGTCTGAGGACAAATGCCTGGGTTCATCAGAGAAATCCACAGAAATGTGCAAATGGAGCCTGCCCAGCCTTTTCAGCCACCAGGAAGAAGTCAGCAGGGCCTCTCCAGCAAGTTAGGGATCCCCAGGTCACTGACAGGATTATGTTTTGCACTGTCAGTCATCTATAACTTCCCAATTGTGACCTAGATCAATAGCAAAGAAACACAAAACTGTTCGACCAGGGTGCTCTTGGATCTCCACCAAGCATACTCTTGCACTGAGGCAAGCTTCCCCCAGTTACTATTCTTGCTTCTTTTTCAACCTTAGGCTCCAAAAAGGTTGGGAAAAAAACTGAATCATTAATATCAAAAGGAACTTTTCTGAGAACTGGGTGTGGTCATGAACACATAAAATCCCAGCACTGGGGAGGCCGAGGCAGGACCATGAGTTCCAGGCTACCTGAGCTACATAATGAGACACTGACTCAAAATAAAAAGAAAAAATACCTTTATTAGTGTGTGATTATAAACTGCTTTTTCTGCTGGGTTGAGATTAATCCTCAGCCCCAATTTTTTTTTAACATAGGGTCCTCACTATGCTGCCCAGGTTGGTATTTCTGGGTTTAAGTACTCCTCCCGACTCAGCATTTTGAAGTAGCTGCAAGCTTGTGCTACTGTGAGACTCCCTGTTCATCGATAAAACACATTATCACACACTTGCAGTCTGTTGGCAAAAACTTTGATGTTACAGATTTAGACAACTCTATCTATGGAAAAATCTCTGCCACATTGACCTAAAAGTCAAACTATCTGCAGCATCTTAGATTTTTCTTTTGGAAAAAAAGTAGACATGATTTTTATTCACACGAGTTTTGAGAAATTTTTAAATTGCAAAACCATAGACTTTTGTTTGTTTTAGAAAAGGTCTTGTTATATAGGCCAGGCTTTCTTCAAACTCATGGCTACGCTCCTGCCTCAGCCTCCTGAATCCTGTGGTTACAGGCATGTAGCATCATACCTGGCTGACAATCTTTAAAAAAAAATAATAATAACATCAATAAAGACTTCCTACAACAGTTAAAATTAAAATAATGTTAACAAAATATAATTCTATCAGTCATTTTGACAAGATATCATTGCTCCACTGTGGTGATTATATTATGGCCCCAAAAATATTGTGTACCCTAATAAAACTTATTTGGGGTCAGAGAACAGAACAGCCACTAGATTAAACATAGAGGTTAGGCAGTGGTAGCACATGCCTTTAATCCTAGTATTCCAGAGGCAGAGATCCATCCAGATCTCTGTGAGTTCAAGGCCACACTGGAAATAGCCAGGCATGGTGGCACACACCTTTAATTCCAGCACCTGAGATCTCATGTCTTTGCTTGAGAAAGACACANGCCTTTAATCCNAGAAAGNAGTGGCAGGAANCAGAAAGGTATATAAGGTGTGGAAACCAGAAGCTAGNNGGCCTCTTAAGCTTTCAGGCTTTGAGCAGCAGTTCAGCTGAGATTCATTTGGGTGAAGACTCAGAAGCCTGCAGTCTGAGGAAACAAGATCAGCTGAGGAGTTGGCAAGGTGAGGTTGGCTGTGGCTTGTTCTGTCTCTCTGATCATTCAGAATTTACCTCAATACCTGGCCTGGTGTTTTCAATTAATAAGACCGTTTAAGATTCGCTCTACACTCCACATCACTTCATTTACATTAGTGAATTGCTCTCTGTTTGCAGCTGTGCTCACATCTGTGGATACGAATGACGTTTAGGGAAAGATGTGCTGCCCCTTTTCTATGTGGCAGACAAGCATACACTGAACTTCAGGGTTTGACTTAAGCAGTAATTAAATAGTGTTTTATTGATTGATTGATTGATTGATTTGTGTGTATGTATCTGGACACAGGAACATAGTGCTCATGTAGAAGTCAGAAGGAAACTTGTATTATTAGGTTTTCTAGCTGCCTTTACCCTCTAAGCCATCTCCTCATCCAAGAACTATTTTTTTTTTTAGAACATTAGAAAAAGAACACATTATTAAAGGGAAACATGACCAAAGTTTCTTTTGTCTTATACTGGAGGTATTATTTTTATTTCATTCTTGTTTTTACTTTTATTGTTCTGCTCTCCTTGGCCTTATACTGCTGGGCAAGAACTCTGCTATGTGCTACAATCCCAGCTCACTTTTTATTTTGTATTAATAAAAATAAATAAATAAAGTGTATCAAGCCATGTACAAGTGGTGAAAGTGTGGTTGGAATAAAGATTTCGTGCTATTACTCCGTGGCCTGTTTTCTTAGTAAGTGATATGTCAGATCTGAAAGGAAACACATAAAATGTTCATATCAGAGTATGCCTACCACAAAGAATCTGCACCATCAGCGCTCACACTCCTGCTGACTGGAGAAAGCTTTCTGCCTAATGACATCTCTATTGATGAATTCAGAGGAAGAAAGGAAAGAAATTCCTTGCAATCTGAGACTTTTGCTCATTGNTCTCTGACAGTTAGTTTGTAGGATGGGTCTTGGTAAANTGTGCCATTACTTCCACTACCATGAGCCCAGCACATCCATCCATCCTGGCTCTTAGAGATAGGGTCAACAGTAAGGCAGGTTCTTGATGTTCAGTCAGCTCTTGAAGGACTGTATTTGGAATGACCTTGCTACGATTGTCTTACTGGAGACTTCAGCAGGAACANGAGGATCATAGAGCATTCATAGATGCAAAGACATCTTAGACTCAGGTGCAGCTTAGTGATACAGTGCTTGCCCANTATAAGCAAGACACTGCCACAGAGCAGATACTTTACCACTGCCTCCACAGAGGTCATTTAAAGGCTTCTGAGAAAAGGGAATGAGAAGCTCAAATGTCTGGGTTGTTAATGACCAAAGCAGTGGTCAGCTCACCTCCACCTGGTTAGAAACTCGGGGATGAGCTCTGGGCTGCTGTTCTAAGAAGCATCTGTTGGTTCTGGACCTCACTGAACTTTGAAAGCCTCCTCATTTCCGGGAAGATCATTCCACTGTTTCCCCTGGTTTCTCATTACAACAGTGACATCCTTATGATGGGGTGTTGGGCCTCATAAGGCCCAGGTGTGAGGCCCAGTGTAACTTCCTGAGCCTAACTCGAGTATTGTGGGGTCTGTGAGGCCCAGTGTAACTTCCTGAGCCTGACTCGAGTTTGGTGACCTGTCTCTGGACCACGACTCCCGCCTAGGAGTGACTCAGCACAACCCGACCACCAAGACCGCCCCTACCTAGCTACCGCTATTGTGGAGAAATCTCATTGGCCCTCTACCCTTACCCCATCCCACGTCACCCCAAGACCCCTTCCCCTTCACCCTACCCTTTATAANCAATGCCTGATTTAATAAAAACGAGTTCCTGCTTTGACAGACTCCCGGTCCAGTGTGTTTAACCCCAGGGGATTGGGGGCTGGGCCGNGACATTCACCATCTCGCTCAGCCCCAGGGAGAGACCAGCTGGACTGGTTCTGCCTATGCCCAGAGTGCCGGTGGCGATAGATACTGGCAATGGGGTGCCTCCTGTTTCAGTCCTGAGCCCCACAGCTCTGTCTTTCTGCTCTCCAGGACCTGGCTGCCGAGGTCCTCACCTATTTAGTTATCAAATGTGACTCCATGAGAAATCAGGACATCATCTGTTTTCTAAGTAGGTTTCTCACCTGGCGGGGTGCTTAGGGGTAGGGTGGGAGAAGGCTACATGTCATCCATAAAATCCATGAAAACACTGAGATAATGCTGAATGTTTGTAATACTGATGGTACAAAATGAGGAAAACACAGAAAAAGTGTAATATAGTCTCTTTAATGTTCTTCTATTTACTTTTTAGTGTGTTGCCTGCCCATGTCAAACCACAGAGTGGAGATCAGGAGTGGGAGTGGGTTTTCTCCTTCTATCAGGTAAGTCCTGGGAATCTAACTTTNGTTGTCAGCTTTGCAGTAGGTCTCTTTACCTGCTGAACCATCTCCCTGGCCCGAAATAGATTTCTTAATAAATACAAACAACTTTTACTTCTGTAATAAAAAATACGAATGAGTAAGAGAGGGAAAAGGACAATGGGATTAGCAGAGACTGTGTGAGAGATGACANGATGGCTTTGTACTCTGGCTGTGTGGCTGCCCATCATGAAGGTTCACATTTGGGGAGAGCACTTTGGCAAAAAGGCTCAGCAGTCATACAGACGCTAACCCTTTAAGGCCAGATTCTATGTCTAAGTTTTTTTGCCTAGAGAAAAGTGCTTTTTTTCTTTATTGAGAGTACTGTCGGGACATTTTATTCATAACAGAATCTCCCAAAGTATTGATGAAAGGAGAGCTGTTGCATCTATCAAGGTAAATTCCTGGGATGATGTTATATTCCTGTTTGCAATCTGTTTCACTCCAC
>LZPO01075965.1:84243-97078 GCA_001675575.1 Neotoma lepida | reverse complement strand
CCAGACGATGCACCTATGTGGAGAGTTTATTATCATAGAGAGATAAAGAAGCAGAGAGACAGAAGGAGGGAGGAGGAAGGGAGAGAGGGAGAGAGAGAGAGAGGGAGGGGGGAGAGAGGGTATGCACCTAGTGGGAGGGAAACAGAAGAGAGAGAGATGGGCGGAGTTTTTCCTTAAAAAGAGACTTATACGTCAGGACGCAAGGTGGCACCAAGGGACGGGATCAGAATATTAACACCCCTACCTGTGATCTCCCTTTTATCTATAATAAAATTTCTCCTCTGCCATACCTAACAGCAATCCTGTCCTTTCCTCCCCACCACCTCTCTCTCCCTCTCTCTCTTTTTCTTTTTTCTTCAAGAGTATGACTACAAGCCTGTGGGAGGCAGGGAATGGAATGTGGTGGCTCAAATAGGAATGGCTCCCATAGGCTCATATATTTGAATGTTTGGTCCACAGTTGGTGGAACTGTTTGGGAGGGATTAGGAGGTGTGGCCTTGTTGGAGGAGGTGTGTCACTAGGAGACAGCTTTGAGATTTCAAAAGCTCATGCCATTTGCAATTCTCTCTCTCTCTCTCTCTCTCTCTCTCTCGGTCTCATGCTTGCTGATAAAATGTAAGCTTTCAGCTACTTCTGCTAAGTGATGTCTTCCTGCTTGCCTCAATGCTTTCTGTGATGATGGGCATGGACTCACCCTCTGAAACTGAAAGCAAGCTCCCAATTAAATGTTTTATTTTTTATGTTTCCTTGGTCATGGTGTCTCTTTATAGCAGTAGAACAGTAACTAAGATAGAAAGGAAAAATTACATACGAATTAAAATGTTATCAGGTTGGGAATGTTTAATGGCTATCACACATCATTGTGACTCATTTATTCTTTGAGGCTTTGAGTTTCCATATGTAGACTTCACTCTGAGGATAGTCAGCANTGTGGCTTTGCACAAAGCTCATGTCCTTTACCCTTCACAGTCCTCAGCTGCGAAATGTGAGGGTTTTGGCATATCCAGCAGGGTTCCCACTGCATTTATTTTATTTTACCAAGTTCAGGAGTTTGGATACTTAATTAACAGGGTGCAAATGGCATCCTATAGAAAGAGAGAACTAAGGTGGGTGACTAATGAGGGAGTCCATAGTTCAAACAACAAGAACTAAAATCCATCCAGCTCACNACTGGAGATGCCAGCTGGACTGAACATACACATCAAAGAAGTCAGGCAAACTTCTCATCAGTTCCCACAAACTTTAACGGCTGCCGCTCATGCTTATTCCATCTCCAGAACAGTCAAAGCTTGTGCTTGCCTCAAGAGAGCCTCATGGAATAGTTGCTTTGAAGGCTTCTGAATGCCAAGGCTGTGTTGAAAATGCCTAGGAGTTCTCTCTTGTGCCTGGCATAGGAAAGACACTTGACTANTTGTGCTATGCTCAGTAAAAAATAAAACCTGGGGGTGAATACATTTGTAAGAGGCTGCAAGTTCTGTTTCTTTGTCTTCCTCTGCAGAGTCCCAGTGCTCATTAAAATGTTAAAGATCCAGAGAATCCCTGCAGCAAAGAGACTGGCTAAGGTATTTACAAAGTAGTTAATTAACATCAGACTTCAACAACCCATTAGCTAAGTTGGACTCAAAGTCTGACAATTCCTTCTCCTGAGTGAGGAGCACAGAGACAAGGGTAAATATCCAGGAGTTGTAATAGAAAGTTGATATTGCCAAACATCTCTGTGAGACACGCTGGACTTCTTTCTATNCGTAGGCATGGGTCAGCTCTGGTATTATCTGACTCCTGGTGAGTTACAGCATAATTAGCATATTTTGTGCACAGGAACCAGACTGTAGTGCTGGACAGCTATGAGCAAACAGCAATGTACATTCAGTAAGGTTTCTGTGATGATTTGAAAGAAAACAGCCCCCAAAGGGTGTGGCACTAATGGGAGGTGTGGTCTTGTTGGAGTAAGTGTGGCTTTGTTGGAGGAAGTATGTCACTGTCAGGGTGGGCTTTGAGGTTTCCTATGCTCAAGCTACACCCAGTGAGACAGTTCACTTCCTGTTGCCTGCAGGATCAAGATGTAGCTCTTTTTCCACTCTCAGCTCTTTTTCCAGCACCGTGTCTACCTGNGTGCCTTCATGTCCCACCATGATGACAAGGGACTAAACTTCTGAAACTGCAAGCCACCCAATTAAGTGTTTTCCTTCATAAGAGATGCCATGGTCATGGAATCTCTTCACAGCAATAGAAACCCTAAGACATTTCACAATAAATTNAATTTATTTCTAAATTAATCTTTTGTTTTGCTGTGCTGATGATCAAACCTAGGGCCCCAAAGATGCTGGGGGAAGAACTCTGCTCTGGAGTTATTCTCCCAGCCTAGTAACTGGAACTCACCATGCAGATCAGGCTTGCTTCCAATTCNCATACATCCTCCTGCCTTTGTCTCCGAGTGCTGGGATTAAAGGTGTGTACCACCACATCTGGCAACAGTAGACATTTTTTTAAGGATCCAGTTTACAGTTTTTCATAGTCATTAAATTTTTTTGTAATGTGCTTACTTGAACCCCACAGAACGACATCCCCAACTCTAGTTTCTAATATTTAACAGAATACCAGGCATATAATTCATTTAAGATGATTCAGGATTTTCTACTTTGAACTTCTTTACATTTCTATAAGTGAAAATGACTTGTGCAGGTATACAGATATGCATTTGTAAACATATATGTTTATGTATATGTTTGGGGAGCTGACAGATAAATAGCCTCGTTTGAAACTAAATTCTGTGTTTTATATAGGTATGATCTGGTGTTACTACTTGGCAATTGCCAATCCCTCAAAAGAAATAAAAAGTTAAAATAATTTGCACAGAGAAAGTATACTTTAGAGAGGGTTTTTTTGTGACCTATACTCAAAATTCTATACTAGCTCTTTGGTGACCTACAGTGATTAAAATCATTTTTGAAAAGCTTTGCTTATAGACAGAGTATCTTTGGCCCACAGACTTCAACTAAGTAGGGTTCATAGGAGCTCATAGAGACTGAAGTGGCAATCATGGAGCCTGCATGGGTCTGTGCCAGGTCCTCTGCATATATGCTATGATTGGTGTTTTTGTGAAACTCCTGACAGTGGGAGTAGGAGCGTCTCTAACTCTTTTATCTGTTCTTGGGATAGTTTTCCTCTTATTGGGTTGCCTCACCCAGCCTTGATATAAGGGTTTGTGTCTAGTCTTATTTTATCTTGTTATGCTGTGTTTGGTGGATATTCCTGGGAGGCCTGATCTTTCTGAAGGGAAACAGAAGGGTAGATTTGGGGAGAAAGGAGGTGCAGAGAAAAAGGGAGGAAGTAGAGAGAAGATAAACTGTGGTCAGGGTGTATTGAAAACAACAATAATAAATAAATAAACAAACAAATAGAATGTCTTTTGTGTATGTNTTTAACATGCATAGCTTACAGTCACTGTTCAACTTGACCATTATGATATGCAGGTAATAAATAGTTCAACATCAAAAAAATTTAAATGAAGACAGTGTTAATATTATTGACTAAAACAGTAGTGTGAATCCTATCTTGTTAATAATGAAATATATTTTATTGTATCAGTGTTTCTCTAACAGGAACTGAGTGTCGATGATGGAAGTGATGCTAAAGCATGGAGACCAACAGTCTGTCCACACTTGGTCAGAAATATTGCTGCTCAAACACTAAATATAGCTCACAGAGAATTATGTTTGAGTATCTCAGAAAAGCTTAAAAAAGATAATGTTGAATCTGTAATCTTCATATCATGAACAATACAGGACCCTTCATGTATTTCAAACCCCTGTGGCCTTTTTCCAGGGTTTGTCTAAAGAACAGTTCACTCACACCAGCCCTGAAAGAGAGTGTAAATCCCAGGAGCTTTACTGCTCAACAAAGATGCCTACCTCATCACTGTTGGATTTGAAGTCCAGGCCATGCATTTGATGAATCATATGTTTCAAGTTACAAAAAAACAAAAATAAAAACAAAACCAAGAATGATAGCTTTCAAAGTATTTCTATTACATGTTTGTTTAAGTCAAGGTTCACCAAGGTAAATGACAAATACCTACCCTGTAGTTGTGTGTATTTGCTGTTTCCAGTGATTCTCAACAGAGCAGAGGGGAAATTCAGCATGTCTGAGGAAATCAAATTCCAACCTGCCCTTTGTTCTATGGTCTTTGTGTGAATATCATAGACACACTGAAGAGGGCACAGGCTATTTTGTTTGCAGTTCAATTACATCATATAGCCTTATCTACAAGTGTGTTTCTGACATAGATTCTTTTCTCCTATTAGATAACACAGGGCCCACAAACAGGAGCGGGTTTCTCATATTNCACTGGAGGTCTTAAAAGCATTGTATCCATTTGTGATGGGGTCTCATGTCTTCCACTGTGAATTTTGGGTAAGAGCTGTTCCCTCACTATGCAGTGGAAGAATTTAAGTGAAAAAATGGAAGAAAATGCACGCTGTCATCCTGGACTGGAGGCTTGCTGTGAGAACTTTTATTAAGGAGTAAAGACAGGGACTGATTGTTGTGATGATGCACCATGACCAAAATGCAAGTTGGGGAGGAAATGGTTTATTTGGTTTACATTCCAGATTATAGCACAGCATTGAAGGAAGCCAGGACAGGAATTCCAACAGGGCAGAAACAGGAACTAATGCAGAGGCCATAGAAAGGTATGGCTTACTGGTGTGCTCATCATGGCTTGCCTAGCCTGTTTTATTATGGAACTGAGAACCACCAGCCCAGGGGTGGCACCACCCACAATGTACTGGGCCCTCCCACATCAATAACTAATTATGAAAATGCTCTACAGCTGGAGCTTATATAGGCATTTTTCTCTATTGAGGTTCTCTCCTTTCAGATGACTCTAGCTTGTGTCAAGTTGACATAAAACTAGCCAGGACAGTAACTGAGGTCACCAAGGCAGGAGTGGCTCTGTAAAACCAGCTGCACTGTGGCTCCTTTCTGGGTGAGGCTTGGTTGTAGTTTCAGTGAGAGCACAGGACATTGACTGAGGCACCCTGGTGGCCCCAGGACCAGCTTCTGTGTACCTGTATCCAACCCACAGGGAAACCCATCCTGTGCCCTCAGCTGACAGGTCTCCCTGCTCATGGTGAGCTCCTTATTCACTGCAGCCACTTCAGGTAAAGACTTGGCATGAAGAGGTCAAGACTAACACAGATGAATATNGTCTCCTATTAAGAGACTTTGGCATTTTAGCATTTGTTCTAAACAGTGCATATGTAACTGCATGTCCTCCACTTTATCTGGACAGTATTTCAATATCAGATATAGCACCCACTGACAGAATTAAAGGGGATTCACTCACCTGTGTTACTTTAGTTAAAATGAGCCTGAACTACTTTAAGTGGGATTCAATCCTGCAACTTTTAGTTAACTTGTTTGCTTCATGAGTATGGTACAGGTCAATATTGAGTATCACAAGACTTCTATCACTCTCCACCTTATTTTTCCAGACAGGGCCTCTCACTGAACCTGGAGCTCATCAATTTGGCTAGACTGGCTGACCACTGAGACCCTGGGATCCATTTTGTCCAAAGCCTCAGTGTAGGGGTTACAGAAGTGCAATGCCACACCAAGATCTTAGCCTGAACTTGAGTCTTCATGCTTGTATGGCAAACATTTTCCTGACTGAGCCATCTCCCCAACCTGCTTCAGGGAAATTCTAACATTTATCCTAAATGTNCTGTTGGGCTATGTCAGTCTGTATCTATGTGTGGGTATGNCTGCGTGCACTTGTGCACACCCATGTGGTGTTTGATCGTGCCTCTGTATGAAATATGCACATACATGAATGTATGTTCACACATGGGTGCATGGGA
This sequence comes from Neotoma lepida, assembly GCA_001675575.1. Taxonomy (NCBI): domain Eukaryota; kingdom Metazoa; phylum Chordata; class Mammalia; order Rodentia; family Cricetidae; genus Neotoma; species Neotoma lepida. Next base: position 91,217 of record LZPO01075965.1, on the reverse strand, counting down.
GTGGAGAGAATGTGTTAGAAAAAACATCTGAGTTGCATCCCTTGGTAAAGCAAGGAAGTGTGTGCTTGTAGACTTGGATTTGGGTCTAGTTCACATGCATCTTTTGTCATTTGTGCTCTCTGAAATTGCTGGTGAGTCATAACACCTGGCAGAACAGAACACTTTGTAACAGTCTTGTAGAATAAAAGATAATCCTAAAAAGATCTATGTGTTCTAAACTCTAAAGCAAGATCTACAAAAAAAGGTAGAATTACAAAAATGTCCCACATTCTTAAAGGATTCTTTTCAAGACAGGAGCATTGTAACACCTGATCATTTAATGGGCAGAGCTGAACTGTCAGCCATTTACAAATGCCTATGATCACTTTTCTGAGAGTCACAAAGTTCCAGAAGTCAGAAAGGAAGGCAGCCCCTGAACAACCAGTGCAGGGGTCTGTTTATAAAGAGGAAACCNTCTCTGGAAGTGTGGTTGCTTGCACACCTGATGATAGAAAGTTTCCACATATGTAAAGAAATGTATATTTCAAGCTTCAGGAAAACAAAAAGCACTTCATGGCCTCAGCCAGCTTCATGCTAGATGTGAGGAAATTTCACNAGTTGCTGGTGATGTAGCAGGAGGTCTCGTTTTCCTTTGGTTGCTAAGGTAAAAAATTAAGAAGTCGATGCAGTTGAACAGAATAACACTCTTTATACATTCTTTAAATTTTCATATGTGTAAAAATTCCCCCAAAGAATCAGAAAGAAAGTTATAAATGACTGGCCTTCTGCCATCTTCCAGCTATTTCTGTATCTTCTGGTACAACACTTCCTGNCTATGGAGGATTTAAAATAAGTGTAGACTTTTCTTTCTCTTCAAAGATTCAGCTTTTGCTTTGAATTCCTGCAGCGACAGTTCTTTAGTCTCTCTCCACAGACTGGCTTCAAAGATCTATTTCCTCCCCTGGAATTCACACGGACCTGTGAAGTGTGGTCCCTGCCACTCTACGAGTACTTTTGGAGCTGTGTTTCCTGCTACAAATGGCAACACACTAGAAGAAGGTGCTTGAGAGCTCCCTGCATCAAACTTATCAATATTTGATAAACTTTTACTCTATAAATATTTCCTCACAGGTAGTCATTCTGCCTAGTTGTGGGGTTTAATAGTAAAAGAGGAAAAACAGAGTCTTGGCCTTGCCCTCCTCCTGTTGACAATCATGCTGAAAGTCANAGCATTCCAACAGTCACAGGGGCAAGTGCATTTCTCTGCTCCATGGAGGGGAGGAAAGTGTTGTCAGATCCTTCACAGAGACAGTCAGGGTACAGAGAGGTACTCTGGGTGTGAAAGAAGGTGACTGAGCTTGGTGAAGGCAGGAGGTGAGGTGGGAAGCTGCCCCAGGAGGCTCATTTACAGGATCTGAAAGCCANATAGTTGGAGAGAATAATAATAAGGCATCATTCAAGGAATTGGAAGGTGTCAGCAATAGAATGGCAGGAATGTGGGACAAAGGCAGATGCAGCCATTGGNTGGGTCAAATCATATCAGCTTTTGGGCCAAGTGGGACATTTTATTTAGGGTGAGGATTAGGGTTCATGCAGTCAATTTGCACTTCTTATATTTTTTGTTTTTAGTCAGGGTCTTTCTAACTACACTAGCCTTGAACTCGTCTTCTACCTTTGCAGCCTGAGTGCTGGCCTTACAGGTGTGTGTAACCATGGACAGGTTGCTATTGAGAAGACCATGTTAGGTGGATAACCAACAGGGCTCGTCTTGGTCAAGTTCACCGTCAGGTCAACAGGCTGATGAGTTCTTTCCACTGGTGGGAGTTACCTCGCTTTCCACTCAGCAGAGCAGAGCCAACAGTGCATGGAGATAGAAATTCCTTAGTGGGCAGAGATAGGGGCTCACACATCACCCTTCCCTGTCCGCACAGGTTGGAATTTTTGTCTCATGTTATCTCTCTTCAGCCCAAGCAGCTTTCTGTTGCAGTTCTGGAAGGAGAGGCATCCTGGCAACAGTGTTTCTCTATTCCATTTATTTAAAAATACCTTTTAGGGAGCTGGGACCACAGNCTAGGAGTAAGGCTTTGCTGTGGTTTAATGCTCTAGGCTTCATTCTCAACACTTGACGGGGGAAAAACTTTTTCTTTATTACTGTTGCTTCATTTTTGAAAAATGTTTTCAATAACTATTAAAACCCTGAGTTAAAAGCTTTGTCTTTGAACATTTCAAAGGTCTTTCCTTATCTTATGGCTTGCATGGTCTCTGAGCACAGGATAGTAACAATTCTTACTCTTTTCTCCTGTTAGGCAGGGTGCATCTAACTCTTATGACTTTTAAGAAACTTGGGTTATTTACTTAGCTTACAGAGTACTTGGTTTCCAAATGACTTCTTCAGGCATTTTTAGTTGTGGTTATTTCTCCCCCTGTACCTCCTCCCCAGTCCTGCCTTCCACTCCCTTTCCTGTCTAAGTCCTCATGACTTTTAGAGTTTTCTTATTATGTGGTTTTGATATATCTTGCTCAGAAGTTTTCAGGATTTTTTTTTTTTGTACCTAATGCACGATCAGTAGATAAACAACAACAACAACCACAACCCAAACTTCCTTCGTTTGCTGGCTGGTGGTGGTGGCGGCGGCGGCGCACGCCTTTTTTTTGATCTGATAACTAGAAACTTTCATCACATTTGTAAGAAACTAAAGGGACAGTTAATTCTTTGAATATCTCCAGTGCCACAACTCCTTCTCAGTTTTGGGACTCTGTATATACCATTGAACTAGTCTATGTTTGCTCACAGCTCAGTGAGGCTCTGTTCATTCTTCCCNAAATTTTTCTTTGTGTTTTAGGTGGGATAATATATAGTGAGCTGTCTTTAATTAGTCTAATATTTTCTGCTGAATAGGGATTGACAGAGGCCATGTGGAAAGAAAGGGAAGAATAAACTGACTTCAACTAGAGCAGATTATCCTTTAGTCAGGACAATGGGGGGTAACANTCTCTCCATGGGAACAGGGACGGTGTGTGGACGGCACAGGGGTGTCGGGGTTCTGTGGGCAGAGGATGTTCCTAGGGTGGAAGATTTCATCTGTAAGTCTCTCCTCCTACAGTCTCAGTCTTGTAATTACCAATAGAGCGTGACGCAGTCTGGTCAGGGGTGGTGTATGGGGTGTGGGGGTGGGTGTCCTTCTCAGGAGAAGGGAGATCTTTTAGTTTAGGAGACCACACCAGCCTTTGGGCTCCCTTGTCAGGAGCTTTATGGATTCTAGTGACCTGGTGAAGGTATCAGTGAGTCCTCCTTAGTTTAGGAGGTTATAGCCGACTTTGGACTTCCATATCAGGAGCTTCCTGGAGCCCAGCAGCCAGCAGAAGTTCATAACAATCAATACTGCTGCCTCCCTTCCCCACATCCTTCGCCTTCCTTAGACTTTGGCTCATTAGCCCTTCATTTCCTTTCCAGTGTCTAATCTTTTACTTAATTTTCAATTTAGTGATCGCAATTTTTAAATTTCCCATTTTAGCTTTATAGGTTTCTAATCTTTAGGTTTCTATTTTTCTGTTGAGACATCCCATCAGTTCATCCATTCTCTTCATCTTCCTTCTAAGCCTCTGAACATAGTTTAAACAGCTGTGCTGACCCAAACCTATGCATGTATGGGAAGAGGGAATCTTAACTGAGAAAAATGTCTCGGTAAGATTGGCTTGTGGGCAAGTCTCNAGGACATTTTCTTGACTAATGATTGATGTGGGTGTGCCCAGCTCACTGTGGGCAGTGTCACTCCTGGGCAAATGGTTCTGAAGTATATAAGAAAACAGGCTGAGTAAGCAGTGGAGAGCAAGCCAGTAAGTAGTGTTTCTTTATGGCTTCTGCTTCAGTTTCCACCTGAAGGTGCCTTCCTTGGCTTCCCTCAGTGATGGACTGTTATCTGAAAGNGTAAGATGAAATAAACCCTTTCCCCTCTAAGTTGCTTTTGGCCATGGTGTTAACACATCAATAGAAATCCTAATTAAGACAATCTCTGGGCCTGATTATACTGGCCACTTCACCTGCTTAGTTTTTCCTGTCTTTCTATTACACTTTCCTTTACTCTGGACATTGTGAAAATTCTATTGCTATGTTGGAATTACATTGATTGTTTTTAAAAGGTTTGAGTGCTTTTAAAGAACATTTTATTTATTATTATTTGTGAATACGTCTGTTTGTTTGGCTGGTTGGTTTTGCGTGTGTGTGTGTGTGTGTGTGTGTGTGTGTGTGTGTGTACACATTACCATGGTGTGCATGAGGAGGTGAGAGAACAATTTCCTGGAACCAGTTCTCTCCTTCTACTTTTAAATGGGTTCCCGAGATCCATCTGAGGTTGCTAGGATTGCAGGGCAAGCTCTTTTACCTGAGGTGCCATCTCTCTGGCCCTAACTTTGAATGCTATTTTGAATGATAGTTTAGTAGCAGCTAATTATGACAAACTGGATTCTTTTTTTAAAGCTTTGTTAAGGTAAGGCCTGGAGTGTCACTAACAGATACAGAGTACAGGACCAGAGTAAGACCCCTCAATTTTGGGTTATTGAACTCTAATAATTGTACTATTGTTATAAGACCTTGCAGTGTATCTCAGGCCTTCTTGTCTTTGCCTCCTAATACTAGAATTAAAGTTGGGCAATGCCGCAGCGAGCTGGTGTTTGGGGATTTCAGAGCAGATGATTCTGAGCTAAGGGAATGCTCTGTGTATTGCTTAGCAGCACCCATAACTGCTCCTTACTAAGTATGAGCAGCAGCCCCAAGACTGTGACAACCTCAGAAAGGCTAACTATTGCTAATGCTCCCTAGGGGATGACACTGCTCACAGCCAGGAACCACTGAGAGCACTGCCCAGAATGAGCTACTATAATATAGCAACCTTTGCTGGCGCCTAAGACTATCAGCTCTTCGAATGCCTAGGGCCTAATTATTGAATGTTTAGAACTTGGAAATCTCCATTCAGCTTACAGCTTTCCCCATCTTCAATTGCCTTAGACTCCGTGCACTCTCATCCTGCACAAAGTATTAAGGCAGATCTCCACGTAGATTCTTGGAATTGTCTCTGTCCACCTGTCTTCCGCTCTATCCTCCCATGGAAACTGTATCCTTCTTAGCGTCTTGGAATTCAGTTTTCTTTCCAGGCTCAGATCCTCTTTGTATAGTTTATTAAATGCCCCAAATAGGAATCTTGGGTGACCGTAGAGCTCTTGTGCTTCTCTTCTCTTGATGATTGCATGCCATGTTGTTTGCTTCCAATGACTGAAAATTTATTTCATGCTTTATCTGCTTTAAAGTGACATCTATTTATTTTGGGGTGCATGTGTATGCATGTGTCTCTCTGTGTGTGTGTGTGTGTGTGTGTACTCACACAAGTATGTGCCATAATTCACATGTAGAGGTCAGCAGCAGAGGAGTCAGAGAACAACTTGCCATTCTCTCCTCCCTCCATGTGGGGCCTACGGATCACACTTCGGTTGTCAGGCTTCATGGTGAGTGTCTTTAACCACTGANCCATCTTACCAGCCCCTTTTATTCATTCATGTAATTGTTTACTGTAGGAAGCAAGTCTAATTACCATTACCTTGTCAAGAGATTTTAACAAATGACTGTCTCTTCACTCTACATGTGTATTGCTCAACTGATTATTAGTTTTCAGAGGACACAGTTACTGTCAGGCATGAGAAGGCAGGGATGCATAACATTATGAAAANGAAGCTATTCTTTGACTGCCGTGGCATCTGATTTTGGCTTAATCATTACCNAATGGTAATCACTGCAGGATATAGCAGATCTGGACCCTTTCTGTTACTTCCATCTGAAATGCTTCCCACTGGCTNGTATTTTGAATGCTTCTTCCCTGGCTCTTCATGATGCTTAATCTTCACTCTCAGCTTGACTGTACTTAGAATCACCATAGGAACACACCTCCCGACAGGTCTATGAAGATGCTTCCAGAGAAGTTTAACTGAAGGGAGAAGATCACTTTGCATGTGAGCAATACCACCCTATGTGCTGTGTTCCAGGGTTGCCTGAAAAGGAGAAAATGGGCTGAGCTTTCAGAGTGCAGAGGCAGTGTGNCTGGCTACAGTTCCTGCTGCCANACTTTCTCTGCCATGGTCTGCATCCCCTCAGACTGACTAAGAACTGGCCCTTCTGTTTTTGAGTTGCTTTTGCCAGGTACTTTTCTACAACAAAAAGCGTGTACCCAGTGCAGTGATAGCGCTGTTTGGGGAGGCTGTGGAAGCCTTAGGAGATGGGACTCCCTGGCAGAAGTGGGTCACTAGGGGAGGGTCTTTGAAAACTGTTGCCTGGCCCCTGGTTCCCATAGTGCTCTCTGCTTCTTGGTCCTCTGTGATGTGAGGAGTCTCCAGCACTTGCTCCTGCATCCACAGGCCANTCTGCCCTGCCTTCTCTGCTATGATGGGCAAAAACCCTGTGANATTGCATCCCAAAATAACAATTTATTTTTTCTTCAGTTGTTCTTGGGAGGTATTTCTGTCGCTCACAGGTTTTCCTCAAGTGATAAAAGTTAATCTTTTTCTCCTTTTTTCCCTTCTGGATTCCCCAGGCCTAACCCCAGATGTCACAGTGCCTCCACGCCCTAGTCACAAATGTACTCTGCATATGAGAAGTCAGGGAGATGCCTGGTGGCCCCTGTCAGTTTATTTTTAGATTGCTTAAATGAATTTCCTGGAAAGAGAGGGAAAAATGATATTCTAGAAAGAAAGATGAGTGAAGTGGGTTCTGTTTTGAAGGCAATCACCAATGGCCTTTGAGCTGATGACTGATTTGTGCCTTCTCTGGACCTTAGGGATGTCTTTTTAATACTGCTACCAGTTCTAATGTCCAAGAGACTATCAGAACATGGCATGTGTTTGCCTTTCTAAAGAGGGTGATCAGAGTTTAAGGGAATGCAAGCTGTATTTCATTCCAGGGATTGAGTATGTAAGCATATATAATTGTGTGTGTGCATATGTGTCTGTGT
>LZPO01075965.1:33351-50605 GCA_001675575.1 Neotoma lepida | reverse complement strand
GAAAAAAGTCTGTCACACAACAGCTATAAACCACCAAACCTGCCCCCAGAGATCCATTTCCTCCCACTGGGCCCCATTTCTCAAAGATCCCACACCCTCCCCAAATGGCACCAACATCTAGGCACTAAGTGTTCGAACATGAGTCTTTGGGGAAACTCCACACTCAAACCACAACTTTTTTCCATCCTATTCTTAGCTATGCTCCAGAACATTGTCTCTACTCATCAAAAGGGTAATTTCAGCAGTTTCTCCACCCTGGACAAATAACAGCACAACTATGCTGTAGAGAGTTCATGAGTGACAAATGACAGAGACAATGAATGGGTTGCCTTGTGACCCAGCTGCTGGGAATTGATGTCTTTATTTATTCAGANAAGCAAGGTACTTGGGAGGAAAAGGGCACCAAACCTAAAATCAGTTTGTAGGGAATATTTAAACTACCTTTCAGTAGCACCAGCTCCCAAGTTAGAAGAGTAAGAAGGGGGTCTTTGGAGGCCAGGTCCACTCACAGGTCTGAAGCCTGGAGAAAAAGGAGAGGAGGTTTTGATTTGTAAATATTAAGCGCACTANGTCAATCCATTTGGGTCCCAATTTAAAATAAAGCAATCATGAAATGATATTGAGAGTCTTTTCTTTCAGCCCTGGGGATTGATTCCAGGGCCATGTGCTCTGAGTGCAGAGCTGCGCTGTCGAGTCTGAGAAGACAGCCAGGAGCATTTAAGTGTGAACTGAGATTAGATGAAGTTGAGGAATTATTGTTAATTCNGCTAGGTGAAATTATGTGTTGGCAGTAATAGTAAAAAATATTAGCTGTAAGAAAAAAAGTATTGAACAGGTGAGATGATTTACAATTTAAAATTCTCTAGCAAGGAATCTAGCACAAAAATAAAAACTCTGTGAGTATGAAAGATAAAAATGATAGGAAAATATTTCTAATTCTTGACCCAGAACACAGGTGTATAGAAGATTCATTGTGCTAGCCCACTGTTTTGATTATTTGAAGTGTCTGTAATTATTTTTAGGGTCTATTTAGAAGAGGAAAGAAAAGGATGGATCTTTCTTGTTAACAGGCATTTGTGTTTTCAAATGAATTATTGTTCAGATGTTGACGTGTTTCTTGTCTGTTGTTGAGTTTCTGCAGAGTCTCATTCTAGGATCAAGGTGAGAGATCAAGAAAGGAACCTGGCCAGAGCTGACAGCTTGAAGGGCAGCACCAGTGGGTGGGCCNAGAGATATTGTCTTCTCTGAGCACAGAAATGCTCTCTTTCCTTTGAAGGCACGCAANTACATAACACTATCAGCTAAACAGCCGCGTTAAATTCAATACACAGGAAAACAGGACATTCTAGATATTATCAAGTAAATACCAACAATGCTTAATGACCAGAAAAGCAACAGCAGATCATAAGAAACATAGAGTGGAGAGGAAATAACATACAGCTAAATGCCTAGAAAAACATTTACTTAAACGATGGTGCAATTTGAAGTTATGTCTTAAGTACTGTAGTGTGACATTTCAATTAGGAGCTTAGGGCTGTGAAATGGACTGTAATGTCGGACTTTGGCCAGCTATTAGATGTATGCTATAGTTTTCCCAGAATGAGGAAGATAGAGAAATCAGGACAGTTCCTGGTATTTTATATGTTCATTTCTAAAGGCTTTGGGCACATTCAGAGGTGTGTGTTTTCTATCATGGGTAATGAGTCGGTACATGTATTCATATGCATAGTTCACAAATAAGTCCAAGAAACTGGAAAGTAAGAATGAATCAAGAAGTGGGAAAGTTCATAGCAACGAGGGACACTTGACTCCCCTTAATGGAAAAGAAGAAAAAGATGCTGTTATGACTCCTTGCTTTGAGCACATCATTTGAAACGCACCTTGGAATGCAAAGTTAACACATTGTTTACTGTTAACAGTGCAGCAATCCTAAGGGCAGCTGCTCCAGCCCTAAGAAGGAACACCCTGAATACTTCCTTTGCTCTTTCTTCTCTGTGAGTGCCTGAGGGGAGATATTGGTCTTCTTTCAAGAGCTTCTCAGTTAGAAAATTTCATTAAGATTATAGGGCTGTGCTATGGCTTGGAGACAGAGCTTATCCACCATGTATGAGACTCAATTTGATCTCCAGCATTGCAACATACACACACACACACACACACACACAGAGACAGAGACAGAGACAGAGACAGAGACAGAGACAGAGACAGAGAGAGAGAGGATTACAGATCTGTTGTTCTGCTTCAGGATCTAAAAATAGGACTGCAAGAAAAAGTTAATTTTGACAGCTCATGCTGAGACCACTAAAATCATCTTGCTGGGGAGTCCTACAAAGTTGTCAAATACTGCCAAGACTGCCTTCTGTCAATACTCCAGAGCTCAATGCAATGCTCTCACGACCCAGGCAGACACCAAGTAGAGCCAGCACCACTTCCTCCCCTCAGGATTTAGAGGGTGTTACTAAAACAAAGATGATGAACACATTTCTAATTTTGTAATGCGTGAACTCAGGATTTGGAGTCTGTGTTATCAGAGATCAGAACCAATTCTGTGGCTGGATGGCTGAGTGGCTTTGTGCAAATGACTTCATCAATCTTAGCTTAAGTTACACAATAGGAAATGTACTAATTATTTCATTGGGGAATATGGAAGTTAAATTCAACAATACATAGTAGATCCTGTCTAAAGGAATGCTGGGTAAGGAGATAGTTATTGCAGAATGGAAACACCTCTCTATGGATTGTGACAAAGGAAGTGAGCAGCACTGAATGTCAGGGCAATTTTGAGGTGATTGCCTCTGAGGTTTTGCACAGGGAGCTGAGACGTTGGAGGGAATGAGGCTGTGTGTTATGCATTGGCTGACTATTTATTTGTGATTATAAAGGAGCTGTATGGCCAAGAAGAGGGACATAAGTCCATTGATTTTTTTTTTGCTTCCTATATTATGAAGAGATTTACAATTCCTGACCTATTTAGCAGTAACACACTGATGTAGCTCAAGTAACAAGGACAAGAAGTCCTCGGAGAAACTTCTCTCTCCTGTGCTAATTCCATGTCCCCTCTTCCCTAACTCCCATCCTTTCTGAGANGCTAGGATTGTTTAGGATTTCATTTGTTTCTGCATCTATGAGGCACATAGTCTTTATTTTCTTTCCCCTTTTTCTTTGAGGCAAATGCTTGCAGAGAGCACAGACGGCTCCTCTTTTGTGAGGCTATTGCAAAGGTGATTGTCACAAGCTGGCTTCAGGTCTTCCTCCGAAGGCAGTTAATTAAGAAACTATCTCCAAATGCTTATCATAGCCAGACCTCATGCTACAGAGCCTCAGGGAGATTTTTATTGTATGACTGTTTAATTTGGTCATCTGTGTGATGTGCAGCATGTCACAAACCTGTCACCAGACACCCAGCATCTGTCCCTTGTCCTTCCACAGCGCTTCAGCCCATTGTGGTGGTCATCTCCACATACAGCGTATGAATATCGTGCCAGACCATTCTTCATGCCAGTCTCTTATTGAAAAGACAACTCAGCCATAATTGGGCTCAGAACCTGTTTTAGTGTATGAACTGTGCTAGAGGCTTCTAGCTGGAATTTGGGAGAGTAATCTTTCAGAGTCACCTGAAAGAAAACTGCAGTGGTTCCTTTTATTCTTAAGAGAGTTTGTTTTCACAACCCCAGAGGATGACTGAAAATAGTAGAAAGCCCTGCAATCCGGTGCTTTTCCATCGGAACTAGGTATTTGTGATGTATTCTGGCTGTAACTATTGAAGTTTAAGTTTTAACATCACATTCTTATAATTTCACAGGCACGTTTTGATCATTGCATCTTACAAACTCAGCATAAGAATTTTCTGTATCTAAATTACCATCAATGCTACTCTTACAATCTGTAAACATTATTACATAAAATAAGTGTTACCCAAACATAAGCATGGCAATACCACTTCAATTGTGATGATCAAGACGGCTGCTAAGCGACTAGCAGGCAGGTAACATATACAGTGAGGATATGCTGGACAAAGGTGTGATTCATGTTCTGAGTTGTGACATTCTGGCATGCTTTTTATAATAGCATGTAATTTAAAACTTCTGAATTCTTCATTTCTGGAGTTTTCCATTTAATATTTTTAGGTTACAGCCAACTATTGAAAGATAAGTGATGAATAAAGGGACACTACTGTACACATTGAATTCTTTTAGGTATTCATAAACATAATTCCTTCCCATGCAGCTTTGTGTTGACTAAGGCAGCACTTAGGTAGTCATTGCAACTTGTTGCCAATGGTGCAGCCATGTGCTAGACTGAGACTCGTGAAGATGGGGCTTACATGTCTTGGCTTACACAAGAGATGAGAGTAAGAATAAACTCTCTGTCTTTCAAGGAACCCCTTGGTCTAAGCACACTGACATTGGAGATGTCCCAGCTAAGACAAACCTCAGTCCCGTTGGTTCCTGGTGTGTGTGTGTGTGTACTAGTTCAAAGATGAATGGAAGCAAGGCCCTTGAATTCTGTATTCTGTCCTTTTAAAGTCTTGCCAAGAGCAGTCCAACATAAAACGAGTGGTGTTGGAAAGAGGACAAAAACATCAGCCTAAACCTCCGCAGTAAATTCAAATCTGATGAAAGAGCCTCAGTGAATCAGTGAAGGGTTCCCTTCGCTTCACTGTGTCTGAGTTTTGAAAGGTGACACTAACTTTCCTGTGGCATATCTTCTGTTATTCCCAAACCCATGAATCTATGTGTGATTATTGTAGGAAAAGCTAATGTATTATAAGTCCTACATCACTCCATACATTATCAACACAGATGTCTGTCATTGGACTCGAACCGTTCCTCCAGAAGGAGCACCATAATAACATACACAGTATTGAGTTGATCCCAAGTCATGGCATGGTCAAGCCATTCACACATGGGGGATGCTCAGGAAATGGTTTTTCAGTGATGAAGGATGAGGGAAAGCTGAGTGACAGCTGACACTCTGCCAGTCCGCATGTATACAATGAGAGAAGGATAGGTAGTCTTTGTTTTCCTTTAATCTGAAACCAGTCAGGGGCAAATCTGCTCTAGATTGCTTCCCCTCTGTGGTTTGCAGTGATTTTATCTCTGACATTGATGAGATTTTCATATCAAAGCTTGATAAGCACAGGCTAAGATGATGTTACTTTATACTGAAGAAGCAATTCTTCCCTTTTCTACCATCTGACTTTATAAAACAAACAACATTCTTTATTGAAGATGCTTTATGGTACTCATAATGTTCTGGGAGATTAATTTGTTTTCATAAAGTGAAAATCATACCAAAGAAAGGAAAATCTAACTGAAGACAAACNCTGAAGATCACAAACCTTACTCTTGTAATTGTGAAACAAACAAGCAGGCAAATCCACTCTGAACACATTTTTAGCCTTGAAAAGCCATTAGGAAACATTGCTTATGGCAACAAGAAGACCCTGCTCTTTCATAAGTGGACCTTTTCTGATACGTTGCCATGGGGACCAGAGCTCTGCCATCTAAACACACTATTGACCGGGGGAAGAGCTGACGAACAAGAGCTGCAGNGGGATTATGAGGGAAAAGCAGATACCCTTTCTTTCTCTTTCTCTTTTTTTCTCTCCAACTCAAATTTGATTTAATCCTAGTGAGCAGTGGCAACACACTGAAGTGGACACAACCCCTAGACTACTAAGTTCCAGTCTACTGTGATCTTTATTCAGTTTTAAAAATTTGAGTGTTTTGTTTCCAAATTTACCAACTCAGTCATTGTAATTTCATGGTGGTTTTAATAGGATAATAAAAGGCCATTGAGGAGGGAAGATCCAGGCTTTCCTGGCAGAGGCAGGAGATGGCTCTCAGTGAACATGGGAGACTGGGCAGGTTCAAGCCATGCTTGAGTAGAAAGAGGACTGCACCACAGGATCACTGAAATCAGCCTCTGGAGGTCTGAATTCCAGTTTTGAATGCAGAGGGAAGGAAAGCCCTCTGTTTTAAAAGCACATNGGGGTGACTAATTTGGAGAGAAATTTGAAGCCATATGCTGGTATGATCAACAGTAAATGCTTTCTGTTTAAGCAGTGAGGGTGAGCAGTTGGGCACCAGAGCTTGTTGTCAATGTTTCACACACGGGAAACAACCTTGCAACAACNCTGAGACAATTCCAAAATAAATGCTCAACTAACCCCAACAAATACTGAGGTGACAAACCCGAAATACTTGCTAGAGNCCATGCCGAAAGACATTCCTCCTTTTATTGAAGAGGATGTTTTCCTCAAGGTGTAGCATCTTCTCTGTCATCACTACACTTTGAAACATCTTTTTATATTAGTTAAGAGACAATGTTTAGCACAGGTGACACAGTCAAAGGTTTTGAACACAAAGGGCCCTCCCACCAACCAGAGCGTACCTCACCTGTAGTTTCCAGGTAGGGTGGAGACTTTCTTCTTGTTAGAGTCCGTATTCATTAATTTTCTCTTTACCAAGACCAAATATTTGACAAAAGCAGTTTAAGCGAAGGAAGGAATTGTTTTAGTTCATAGTTTGAGGGGATACAATCCATTACATATAAATGCCACCAGGTGGTGACAAGAAGCTCCAGGGTGGTAGGAGCATGTGGCAGTACAGCAANCAGAGAGAAGACCTGAAGTAAGGTCAAGCCAAGGTGTCACAGGTGACAAGAGTACAATAAAAATCTGCCATAGGTTGTAGTGCCCAGGCTATCAGGAGGCCAGGGAGGATCATCTAGCGATATTAAAGTATGATTGCACATGCACAGCACACAGCTACCAAGGAAGAGAGAAGTTGATGTCGGTCTGAAGTCTAAATGCCTTTTTCCCTGGTTTCTAGATTACACACACACACACACACACACACACACACACACACACACACACCTGTCTCTTATACACATCTAGATGTACACACACACACACACACACACACACACACACACACACACACACCTTTAGCATCTAATAGAAAGTCAGAGACATGAAAGAACTCACAAACCATCTATTACATTAGCTCTGTTTCCATTGGATCTTAGGATCCTGTCAATTGGTAATCTTTGGGCCTGCAGGCAGGGTGACAGGACCACAGAAGCACTAACTTCTGCTATAGTTTAGCCGAATGCAGAAGGAAGCCAGCTGTGGGTAGCTCCGGAAGAACTCTGCTTCCTGAACTTCTGAAGTAGTGCTTTAACCACTAAGCCATGAACACTAGCTGCTTATTCTCATTTGCTGTTTTCTACTGGGTAGGAAGGCCAGCTTGGAGGAACTCCCTCCTACCTGCCCCCACCAGGCCTAGTCCTGAGCACACTAGTTCTCTGAATCCTCTTGGCTGCAGAAATATGGGCAAGAACCTGTCTTAGATCAGCCCAGTGATATCATTCGGACATATGATATGCAATGTGTGTGTAGAGATGTGGTACTTGTCTTTGTGGAAAGAAACGTCTAGTATTGTAAGCATCAAATTATAGGAGATCATTTAGATAGACTATATGATTTGAAAGATATATTTACAGAGACAGAACTTAGCAGATGTGCCCGTCCTTGGTAGCTGGCTCATGCATGACTACATCACAAGCACAGCTTGGTTAATGACATGGACACATTCTGAGAAATGTCTTTTTATCATTGTGCAAACATGATAAACAGTACTTGAATAAACCACTTACACACCAAGGCAACATACTAGAGCCTATTTCTTTGAGAAGGATAAATAAAACAACACAGGATTAAGTCAAGCCTGAGAACATGATGTCATCAGGAGACATGGTAGGCCTGAAATGGATGAGACTGAGGTCAAAACATGGGAAACTTTTTCACCTTTAACAAATTTTGTTGTAAATAAGAATGTATTCTAAAATAATAATAAAAGTATGGTATAGTAAATANACAAACTACTAATTACAATCTGAAGTTGTCATGATCAACTACTATGTCCTGCCTGTTACTGTATGGGATGTCCTTTCTGACAACAGTGACACAATGGGCTTGTTTATGCCAGTGTCATCACAAACATGAACCACTCTTTGTGAAGGAACTATACCTGTCATGATGTCCCAGGCAGGGGAAACTTTTCAGCCCTGTTATACTCATATAGGACTGCTGCTATGTGCACTTCATCATAGACTGAAATGTCACTGTTATGTAGCATACCATATTCCAGCTACACACAGCCTCAGCTGGTGTCCTTTTGCATCAGCCTTGTGACCCAGACAGCCAGGGTATCACCAGGCAAGGACCCTGGGAGAGAATGAGGTAAAATTCCTTGTGTTTCTAAGCATGTTTCTATCCTGCCCTCTATGAANTCTGTAAGGGTAAGTAATTGAAGGCTATCCTGTGAACGGTCACTTTTGAATGTAGTNATGTCATGAATAGCAAGCTAGTGAATACTGACCCATCACCCTCAGAGGAAACTCAAGGCTAGGTTCCCATCATCTTCTGGTTGCATTTCCATCAACTGACTACTACAAAACCTCATTTCATCCATATTTCTATAAAGACTCTGTATCACTTACTTTTCCTGTTGCAGTGACCAGTTGCCCAACAGGAGGCTGCTTAAAGGAAGAGATTTGTTTGTGTGTGGGGGATGTGGTTTTAAGGGGATGTGGTCCTTCAGTGGAGGGAAGACATGGAAGCAGGAAAGGCTGTAGTTATAGGGGCAATAGTGTGGGTGGCTGGTTGTACTTCACCATAGTTGGGAAGCAGAGACATATGAACGCTGCTGCTCAGCCTGCTTCNTCCTCTTTCCCTTTGTTCTCAGGCTGGCATTTAGGTACATGAGGTGGGGAGACTTCTCACCTCATGAAAACTTCTCTGNACATATTCTCACAGATACACCCAGAAATGTGTCTCCTAGGTGATTTTAAGTTCAGAGGCCCATCCAAATTAACAGTCAGAGTCGATTGATTGACATTGCACTTGCAGCCAAGGGCACTGTGAATGAGGCTCATCCAACACACATTGCTCTCTGAAGCACATCCTAGCCTCCCTGTCACACTTGACAGTTCCTTGGCACTATAGNTGAGGGCAACATTTTAGCATTGAAACTATCAACTAAAGGTACAAAATGTGAAAAAATAAAAGTGGTTGTACTAAGAATACCACAAAAAAATAGACTCACATGGGTGTGAGCTGCGAAAGGAAGAGCTGCACCACCTTGCCCTACCTCACTTTGCAGTTTGTTCTTTGATAGAAACAAAGTGCTGGCTGTAGTCTAAGCCTTTGAATGATCATGAAANCAGTCTAAGTATTCATTCCACAGTTTTCAATAAATGTAGTAAAGAGGAGAGTTTGCAAACATGCAACCCTCAAATACTGAGGACCAGCTGTTTATTGCTACCCTAGGCTTTTATTTAAACAAAATATATAATAATAGAAGACTTCCNNATGGATTCTTTTGATAATTAGTGAAATAGAATTTATATGTGGTCCTTTAAATTAATTAATGATGAATTCCAGGTTAAATGGAGTCTTTACTCTGTCCTCTGCATTTTACACAGGAAACACAGAATTATTATTTTAACAAGGTCTTCTGGAAGATGACACTATGTGTTTTGAATTTCAAGCAGGTCCTTCCGCTTGCTGGCTAGAAAAAAAAGGGGATTATTAATAGCTAGCGAGAAAGAAAGCCTGCTCTAAGAGGATGTCCATTAATTTGTTTGCTCATCACTCATTTAACAAGTACGTATAATTTTGGGAATCAATAAAGGCTTAAGCTCTAGAGATGCAGGCATTATTAGCAAATAGCCCAAATGCTTGGTGTGAGAGGAGCTCATGTTAGGGAAGAAGATGGCACAACAAAGTGCCCTCCTATAGAGTGATGAGATGGTTATAAAGATAAGTGGGGTGCAGCATCTATGGTGGGAATAGGTAAGAGAATTGTTGCCTTGGCAGCCATTGTCCCTGTGAAATGACCTGGATCTTGGTCTTGTAGGGGCAGTTTTTCACAGAATACCTGGATGTTGGTAGTTTTAAAAATCACCATGAAGGATGGAACATATCCTGCAAACTCCAGCATGGTGCCCCAAAGATACAGAATGACCAGCAGCATGTGGGTCTTCCAGGCTGGTATTTGCAGGAACATAACCAGTGGAGCATGGAGGGCTAGATTCAAGAGGGCCAGGACCAGGACCAGGGCTGGACTAGGGCTGAAACTTAAGCGCATGGGGAGTGAGTGAGGACAGGGCTTATAGAGCTGGATGTTCTGAGCCATAGAGAGAAGACTGAGCTGGAGAAAGCTACTAAGACCTTCTGAGTTTGTATTTTTATAAGCCATTTGCTCCATCAGAACAGATGCTCACTGAGAGATCACATTTAAAATAGAATGAAAAGGTGCCGATGCAAGTTGGCACCATCAGAGCATTATTTGGCTACTTAGTTTCTCTCCTAGCTTTCCTTCACACCATTGATGCCATGATCTTTGCCACTGTGGTCAGAGATTTACCCCCTGAAACTGTGAGCACCCATTAAATAACTTCCTTCTATAAGTCTTCTATAAGCATTGGTCATGGTGTCTCTTTGTAGCAATGGAAAAGTAACTAGGGCAGACATTGATAGCAGGGAGTGGACTATTGCTGTGACAGTTCTAACCATGCTGGATTTGGGAGAAATGTGGAATACATTAGGACTTTGGACTAGGAAAGCAGTTGTATGATGTAAGGGGCTAATGGACCAGTCTAGTAGGAGCTTAGAAGATTGTAGTGCTTGAGAGTACTGTGGACTATAGAAGCCCAACTCAAGGTTTCAGAGGGGAACAGATTTCCAACTAGGCTTCCATTCTTGTGATATTTTGGTAAAGAAATGTGGCTGCTCCCCCCTCCCTTGGCCCTAAGAATCTGCTTGAGGCTAAATTGAAAGGCTTGGGACAAATTTCTCTGGCAGAGGAGAATTCAGGACAACCTAATGTTGAATGACCTTAATTACTTACTACTTTTCTGCTACCAATGTCCAGAACTTTAATTGTAATTTAAAAGCAATTTTAAAAATTTGTATTTTATTTTAATTTTTAAATGAAAGACCTAATGTTGACTCTGTTGTGTGGTCATTAGTGAAAGCTTTTATGTAGATGTATAATGAAACAGCAAATGAGACAAAATGAACTAAAAATGAACAGTTTGAGGGGGAAAAGAACACCAGGGAACTTAATGTTGGAGTCAAAGCTTGTGTTGAGGGAGAAAAAAAGAAGTCCAGTGCTAAATGGAATCAAGGCAGTGATAAGGGAAGGTCAGGACAAGACTCCACCCAGATAATCCATTAATTTATAAACAGGTAAGCTTCGACAACAAAGGAAAGCACCAAAAAATCAAAATGTATGCACATGTAATTAAAATAGGTGGCCATGCTCTAGACCAAGCAGAACTTGGCAGCGTAGGCCAGGGGGTTCTCTGACTTTTGAGTCATGAAAGATACAGAAGTAAGCAGGTTGTGGAACCCTCAATTAAGGAAAATTGATGAGGCCAGGCATGGGACAGGATAGAGATCCAGAAAGGTTACCCTGTCAGCAGCTCTCCTTGGCAGGTGTGACATCTCTAACATCCTGATGTCTTCAACTGATCCAGGTTTCAACTTTACAGCTTCACACAATGGCATTATGATATAGCTCTAAGTTTATGGGGGTCAGGGAATGGAATGTGATGGTTTGAANGGGAATGGCCCCCACAGGCTCATAGGGTTAAATGCTCGGTCTGCAAATGGTAGAGCTCTTCAGGAAGGATAAGAAGGCGTGGCTTTCTTGTTGGAGGTAGGTAACTGGAGGTAGTCTTTGAGGTTTTGAAAGATTTGGTCATTCCCACCCCTCACTCTCCACCTCATGCTTGAAGACTTTGATAACTGCTCTAGCACCATGCCTGTTTCTCTGCTGTCATACTTGCCACCATGANGGTCATAGATTCACCCTTTGAATATGTAAGTCCCTATTAAATGTTATCTTATGTTGGAACACTCTCCGAAGCAGTGGGATAGTGGGCCATGTACCAAGAGAATAGCAGAACGAGGCAGAAGGGATGGGGCAGAACACTAGCAGCAGCCTCGCTCTGAAGCACTCCTCCCAACAAAGCTAGTTCCATATGAGATGCTGCACACCATGTGAAACCCTAGGCCTGTGAGGCTGATGCTTCTGCTCTAGATTGGGAACTAGGATTTTGACCCCTTCACCTTTGCCTCCAAAGGGAAACCAGGCATCAATTGCATATTATTTGAGGCTTCCTGAATCTTGATTCAGTTGTTAAGTGAGATGAGTTGTGCAAGAAGATAGGCTCTAGATATGACAGCAAGCATGCAAGCACTCAGGGTTGATCCACATAGGTAGAAAGGTGACATTTTTTTAAATGGCCTTTGCTTTATAACATCTCCTACATTTGGTTGAATCCTATATTTTGCCAATAAAATCCCCAGAAGTATAGGAAGAGCTGGCGTTCTACTTCACAAAACCTTGTAAATGGGTTTGGGAGANGGTTTAACAGTCAGGCAATCAGCAAGCATGAGGACCAGAGTTCAGATACTCAGAATTGGGAGGATGCAGAACTCCACCTATAAATATAGTATGTGGAAGAGAGAAACAGGGGATCCCTGGAACAAGCTCTGCATAGCTAGATTAGCCTTATAGGCAAGTTTGGGTAAACTAGAGAACTTACCTCAATGAAAGAGAGAGAGAAGACAGGTTGGCACCCAATGTCACCCTCAGCCTTTTACCTGCANGCATGTGCATTCCACATACATACATAGCATATGAAACAAAGAAAAGGGGAAACAAACAAAAACTAAAACCTTTTGATCTGTTGCAGCCCCATGGCTTCTGATGTTTTAAACACTGAGTAGGTACAGGCACCAGGAAAGGTCCCAGCTCTAGTGACACCCCTCCACACTTACCCCCCTTCTTCCCCTTTGCTGCCTCTCTGCTTGCTTCATAAATCACTGTGTTATGCAAATTGAAAAAAAAATCTGCCTGTAGCTCCTGTGAGAAGAGATCATCCGAGAAAGTGAGTTTCCATGGAAACCAATGCAAAATGCAGTCAGAAGGAGAGAGGAAGGATAAATTAGACTCACTGCCTTGTGTCCATCAATGTCACAGGCGCCCATTAGCATCTCTCCTTTATTTCTTTAGTATGTTCTCTTTCAGACCAGAGTATGTTCTTCTTCCTCATGCCCTCTGTGGAGTTCAATGTATTCAGTCTGGAAAGGGATGATTTATTTTAAGTGCTTACCTTTGTGAAGAGCTATTACCTAGAGAATGGTGGCCATTTTCTCTTTATTACTGGAGAAGGAAGAAAAATGGAAGCTTCATCCCAGTAGAGAAGTGAGCATGAGGAGAGAGTTCTCAACTTATTGTGTCAGGATTGTAGTGACAACAGAATGTGGCTTCTTGGAACCCTTTAATTGTGGAACGATGACACATTAGTACCACAAGTCTGGGTAGCTTAAACAACAGAAATTCATGAACCCATAGCTCTGAAAGTCTGGAAGCCCAGACTGAGGTACCAGTATATCCTCCTCCTCCTCCTCCTCCTCCTCCTCCTCCTCCTCCTCCTCCTCCTCCTCCTCCTCATCATCATCATCATCATCAGCAGCAGCAGCAGTAGCAGTAGCAGTAGCAGCAGCATCATTTATAAATGAAATGTCCATTGTTGGCTTTCAGCTGCACATCTTCCTGCTGTCTCCTTAGTGTCACTTTCTCTGTGCATACACATGCTCAGTGTCTNTCTGTGTCTAAATTTCCTCTTCTTATGAGAACACTGGTCAGATGGGATTAGTATCCACCTTGATGGACATATTTGACCTCCATTGCCATTGTAAAGAACACATACTCATGTCATGACTATTGCAATTGTGAACACACAGAGATCATGCATCTGCATAAGACACACACACACACACACACACACACACACACACACACACACATGCTCATGCAAGTAACCCTATTTAAGATCAATGGGTCACACACACACACACCAAGAAAGTAGG
Source organism: Neotoma lepida (assembly GCA_001675575.1). Lineage (NCBI taxonomy): Eukaryota > Metazoa > Chordata > Mammalia > Rodentia > Cricetidae > Neotoma > Neotoma lepida. The sequence continues at coordinate 36,648 of LZPO01075965.1, read as the reverse complement.
AGGTAGACTACTTGGGAAGGAGGTCAACAGGAGAAAGGAGATAAGAGGGTAAAGGGAGTGAATATGATCACAGTACATTGTATGCATGTGTGAAATGGTCAAGCAATGTTCCAAAATTGAAAATACACAATACATTGTATGATGTGTGAAATTGTCAAGCAATGTTGTAAAATTGAAAAGAGTAATGGTGTGACAATAGTATAAATATGCTGCATTAAAAACCATTGAACTATGTAAATGGGTAATTGTATGCTGTTAATTATGTAATAATAAATATTTTATTTAACAAATAACAACAAATAAAGACCCCATATTCAAACACAGTTGTGTGTTCTGAGGCTTCAACATACAAGTAATGAGAGATACATCAGCCCATCACAGAAGATTCCACTGGGGGAAGGTGTTTTAGAAGGTGACACAGAGAAAATCTTCCTTAGAAAACTGAGTTCTGAAACTCAGTCCATGGAAAGGACTCAGTGAAGGCCACTTGACTGGGAGATGTGAGACCTCTTAAGCCCCTCCCAGCTTCACCAGTCCACACTGTACATTGTGGGTCTTGCTGTAGGATAAGCCTTCATAANTAATGACATGAGTGCTCTGGTATTGTGAGGAAGCGAGACAAGCGCACAAGTCTGGTCCNNGTGGACAAGGAGCCACACATGGGATGTGCTTCTTCCACCGCGGGTGAGCAACCCTAGCNCTTCTCAGAGAAGGGTGNTCCTCTTCAAAACAACTGCAGATCGCCATCTCCCAACCCTACTGGCTGTGACATGGTGAAGCTAATTTGGAGATTCTTGATCTTCCCCCNCAGGTAATCAGGGAGAGAACTGGAATTGCTTGGATCAGCTGCAGGGGTCTGCACTTAGTCACTGGAAACTGATGCGGAGACTTCTAAATACTAATGATCAAAAATGTCATCAAGAGTCTTATTGAAACTAAAGAACTATTCAGGAGCTTGCCAGATGATCTGGGTGGCCTGCGGTTCAGAATAATTTCTATTAAGCAGGTAAATGAGTCAGACCACCTGTTTGCTATACCCCGAAACTTCATGCTGAGCAAGGCCCATGAACAGGCTGTGTAGCACCCTTTGATGTTGGTGTTCAATTTTAACCCACCCAGAGGAATTAGCTGAGAACTNGAGATGTCTCTCAAGTTTGCATGGCTCTGTTTTAGCAGGATTGTGTCTGTGAGACTCAATAGCTCTGTTGGGGTGGTAGGATTGTTGGAATTATTACTTAACAGGATGCCTCAAAGATTCAGTAATCATTAGGCATCTTGAGAAAGTTACTATTGAGACTATCATGCTAATATGATAAAAAAGCCTCGTCTGTAGACACAAAGGACCTTGGGGTACAGCACACCAGGTGGTGTGAGCTTCAGGTCCACAGAGGTTTCCCTTGCCCTCTGCCTCCCATGGGGTTAGAATGGATGTGCCCATGCAGGCAGTGTGCCTACCAAGTTTGCATCACTACCAGGAACTCTAAGCCTAGAAAACCAGTGCCACAAAAGGAGTCATTGTATTTCAACTGTGGTTAGGAAATATATTGACACCTGCCTCAGAGGAATCTACCAATGTTGCTTGCTGTGCAAATATTCTTTAAATGGTAGTTTGTATCAAAACCCATCCAAGAGGTGCAAATTACCCATAGATACTGTTCTTCTGAAGGGGTTTTTTTCCCCTCTAAAATACCTCTCTCAGCATCTTTGTCTTCAGGGAGACCCAGATATGCCACAGTTTATAGTCAATACACAAAGAAACAATAACTAGGTTTTAGTTCAGTCCAGAATCTAGTCTAAAGGAACTGTTTCATGTTAGAAGTACCCACACTCCAATACTGAAATTTCCATTGTGTCTAGTACATAACAGAGCCTTGTGGGAAATCTGTCTTCCTGGAAATGTACTAGGTGGGTCAAAAGAATCGTTTGTTGAATTAACTATGTGACAAATTAGTTAAATGTATACAAATTAAAGTGGTAATAATGGATAGCAGTTCTTTTTAACACATACAAATATTAATGCACATTTACATTTATTATCATTTAATTTTAAAACATGATTTTACTTCATTTTTTTCATATTAAAGATATTCAAAGACAAAATATCTTACTTAAAATCACCACTGAGGTGAGTATGTTAATAAATGCCTGTTAGCCCAGCTACCTCAGAAGTGGGAGCTGAAGGAATGAAAGTCCAAGGCTAGCCCAGGCTACTATGAGATACTCCATCTCAAAACACAAACCAAAACAAAACCTGCCAGAATGCAGCAGACTCAGGGCTGACGTTCAGAGCTGTGACTTTTTAGAAGGGAAATTTTACCCAGTGCATAGATTCAATCAAGAGGAGAAAAAAAATAGATTTACTTCGTGATTAAAAATAGAAATTCATGTCACTAATTCTATCAGGAAAGAGACTAGCTGCAAGGAACAGAAGAATTTATTTCCCTTCTACGCTGGTTTCGTGGCCTTTAGCCCTTTCCGGGGTGTGCTTTTTCCTCATACAGGATCATTATCCCAATTTCACTGACTGGCATGGCATGTGTTCCCCTGGAACCTGACCTGACTGAATCTATAAGGGAAATGCTGCTTGTTATATTACAAACCTGATCCTGAATTTATTCGAGGAAGGCTTCACCGAGACTACAAAATAGCATGTTCCCACATACAAAGCTTCCTGCAGCGGAAGCCGTCAGCCAGTCAACTACAGTGTGTAAACACCAACTTATATTAGGTCAATTCAGGAGCAGACTTGAAAGGAAATTTTAATATCCTACTCATTAGACTTAGGAGGTGTGTGCCTGTGTGTGGTGGTAGTGGTGTTGCAGGTGGTACACACACACACACACACATATGTAAACTCCTACGAAGGCCAGAGGAGGATGTGGGGCACCCTGCTCGAAGGGCCTGCTTTTTCTCTTGAGACTGAATGTGAAGATGTGTTTTTCAGTTAGGCTGACTGGCCAGCAGGTCCCAATGATCCTCTTGTTTCTTACGTTGAGAGTTAATCCAACTGAGCCTGTCACTCACCTACCTGTCCGGGAGACCACTGCTCAGGAAATCTGATAAACCCGAAGACGTGCTAAGGAGATGGGAGGAGTAATGAGCCCTCAAAGAGACAGTGGACTCATACACTCTCAACGTAACTGTTTTTAAATCTTCACTGCTGAGCCTGCCTGCTTCTCTGAGTTCTCACTAAAAAAACCTGTAAATTTTCTTTTCCTCTTTCTTTCTTTTTGGGTGTGGGCCCAAATCCTAAGCTTGCCCTGACTCTCTGGATATTCTTTCTCGGAAGAACCCCTT
>LZPO01075964.1:224912-238514 GCA_001675575.1 Neotoma lepida | reverse complement strand
TTGTGCATAGCCACAAAGAGGAAGCACCTCCAAAGACAGACAGACAGACAGATATATCCACCTGCAATAACTCCAGGTGACTGGGCAGCTCTGGTCCCTGTAGACAGTGTCAAAGCAGTCACACCTTTGCTAGGCAGAGGACTGCATTCCCTGGTTGGCTCTGCTTGCTCAGAATGTTTGCTGAAGGTGGGTGGTGTCCCTGGATGGTGACTTGCAAAAGCTCCAGAGAGTGCAGCATGCACAAAGCGGACCAGTGAGGGCAGAGCCACTGGACCTGCCCTGCAAATCCTCCCACAACCTTCCCGCAGAACAAATAAACAAATGCTGTGTAAATAAGCAAAAGGAGTAGGGAATGAGGACAACTGGTGAGTGTTCTGCCTGAAGAAGCAGGCTGCGCTGGATGGCCTGCTGGGAAGGCTGGTGGGGGGAGGGGACTGAAGGCCAGCCTAGCTTTACCTTAAAGTCACCCCTGCTTAGGAAGACCTGTCCCTGGCCAGCTCACAATGTATCTATGTTCATAGTGTGTGTGTGTGTGTGTGTGTGTGTGTGTGTGTGTATACACATACACATAACTCTGCACTTAGGTAGATCTATACTTAATACAAACACAGGACCAGGTGTCATATTTGTACACTAATGTTTATGTAGGGCTGTAGGTGGGGGGAAGCAGACAATGTTTATGTTCCTTTATTTTTTAAAAGTGGGTCTCAAGTAACCCAGGCTGGCCCCAGNGCCACTGTGTAGCCATCTATGACCTTGAATTGATCCTCTTGTCTCCATCTTCCAAATGCTCGGATAATGGGCATGCACTACCATACCCACTTTTATACTGGGCACAAGCCAAGAGCTTTGAGTATTCTAGGTGAACACAGCACCAACTGAGCTACATTCCCAGCCTAGAAAACAGAAAGTTAGTCAGCACTCCACTGATAAAACAAAACATTTGTGGAGATTAACAAAGAGAAAATGTCAGAGCTTGTCATTTCAGAGTCCTGGGCTGAGATCAGTCAGGACTGCAGCTGGTGTGAGGTGGCTCATCATGACAGGAGATGTCACAGAGTTAGAACACTTGCACCATGGCAGGGAAGNAGGGAAGGGAGGAAGAGAAGAAGGGAGGGAAAAAAGTTTGAACTCCCAGGGCCCCCATCCTTCCTCTGGGGCATAGCTCTAAGGACCTAATACCCTTCCACTGGGCTCCACNTTTTAAGAAATCAGTGACCTTTCCCTTAGCTGCACCCTGGGGACTAAGTCTTTAAACCAGCTGAAGACCCAGGCTGTGTGGACTGGAGGCTACCACGTTCACCAAGTCAAAGTTCCCTCTTTGTATTACTAACACCTATGGCAAACTGGTACATTTTTCTGCCCTNTAAACTGAGGGGATTAAGATAATGCCATATGGAGTTTTTATTACAAAGTACAATCTCCTTTTGGCCTCAGGACAAATGAAGTTTCATTTTAATGACTGATACCTCTCAGTACACTTGTGAACATGCTATGAGTATCTGGTCAAGAGAAATGAGCCTTTAGAAACAGGAGACCCTTCCATGTCATTTGTCCTGGGAGTCTTCCTCTGGGCACAGACTAATCATACTGGTTCCTTCACTTGGCTCCATAAATTAAAAAAAAAAACAAAAAACAAAAAACAACTTTCCTTGTAGCACTCAGCACATCTTCTGGTGATTATAGTCACTCCATGGGCTGTTGACATGCAGAGAGTGCAAGTCTAAGTCAGCATCTCATCTCAGGAAGCAATGACACCCACCGAGCCCACTGAGTGAGGGAGTGAGGGATGATGCACAAAGGGAAACCAGATGGCCAGAGGGCACTGCATCAGACAGGGCTGCCAAGACGTCCCCAGAGTCTGCCTTAGATTCAAGGAAGTCGGCTCACACAACTACTGTCTCTCTAGAGTCAGCTCCAAAGAGCCCCTGAGTGCATGGCTGTCAGTGAGACCTCAGAGAAGTCTTTCTTCTGCCTGTTCTGCAGAAGGAAGCATGCGGCTTCTCTCCCCAGTGAAGAAAGAGCAGGCAAGTCAGGCACAAGCTTCAGGTATGGCATAGGGAACGGATGGAGTTGGCAGACAGCCCTGTCTAGACTCAGACACTCTGTCTGTTTGTCTCTCTCAGTCTCTGTCTCTCTTTCTGTCAGTCTCTGTCTCTGTCTGTCTGTCTATCTATCTGTGTGTGTGTATAAAATGAAACTACAAGAGGGATCGTGAGGGGTGAGGAAAAAAATCTTCAGGGAGAAAGTAAACAAAGGCAATGGAGTACATGAGATGAAATCAGAATTTGGGGGATGGGGCAGGACTATTTGCAAGAAGGAAGGGAACCCATGGGAACAGGAGACACAAAGAGGGCCAAAAATCACAACAGAGAACAGTGACACATGGGATGAAGATGCCGTGATGAAATTCATGAGTCGCTTAAAGGAAATTTAAAAGAAATGTTAATATGTCTCAAAAAGACTTTCATACATTTGAAAATTGATCCCCATAGGCCTGACCTGTGAGAAATGCTAAAGGAAGCCCTCCCAGCAGAAGAAGAACTGCCCTCCATGGGGCAGCAAGACAGCTCGTGGGGTACCAGCAGCTTGCCAACCTGAGTTAGAGCCTCAGAATCCGCATTTTTTTTAAAAAAGCTGGATATTATGGGACACATTTATAATTCCAGCATTCCTACATCAAGATGGGAGGCCGTAGACAGGAGAATGGAGGGCCGGGCTGCCTGGGATTTGCTGTATGACAGGAAAGATCCCACTTCAACAAGGTGGAAGGCAAGAAGTAACTGCATGAGATCATTCTGTGACCCCCACATGGACACCACCACAGNACATGCACATCTGCATCAGCAAATGCATGCTGACACACATGCACACACACACGTCCATGTGCACACGCATACACATACTCACACAGACCCATGAAAAAACACGTTTGAAAGATCCAGTTCCATGTAAAGGAACAAGGATCCCTGGAAAATGATGCTCATCAGCTCAGGGTGGGACGTCTGCTCTCTCCTTGCCAAGAGAAAGGCTGGAAAAGTACTTCATACCTGGGCTAATGTGCTCAGGGTCCAGAGAAAAGCTAATTCCCAAAAGATGATACAAAGGGACCATTCACTCCCTGTATTAGTCAGGGTTCTCTAGAGTAACAGAACTTATAGAATGAATATCTATATCTATATCTGTATATCTATCTAGCTATATAATCTATATCTATCTATATCTATATATAGATATATAGATACAGATTATCTATATATCTATATATAGATATAGATATATATAGCTATATAGATAAATAGATACATAGATATATAGACATATAGATATATCTTTTCTATTTACTATATTATATGTTATATATATATATATATATATATATAATACATATAAGGGGATTTATTAGAGTGACTTACAGGCTGCCATCCAGCTAATCCAACAATGGCTGGGTATGAACAGAAAGTCCAAGAATCTAGTAGTTTTTTCAGATTATGTGTCTGGATATCTCAGCTGATCTTCATTACATGCTGGAATCCTAAAGAAGTAGGCTCTAATGCCAGTGAAGGAATGGACTTGCTAACAAGTCAAGGGAAAGCAGGCAAAGAGCAAACTCTTTGTCCACATCCTTCTATAGGTTTCCAGCAGAAAGCATGGCCCAGATTAGATCTGGATTAAAGGTGTCTTCCTACCTCAAAGATTCAGGTTGAAGTGGATCTTCCTACTTCAAATTAAGCAAAGATTACTCACAAATATGCCTTCCATTTTTTTTTGGATTTTAGTTCTAGATGTAGTCAANTTGACAACCAAGAATAGCCACCACACTCCCCTTTCTAGCTAGAAAAACTGGAGGAGGAGAGTGAGGGAAATTGAGCCACAAAATGCAAGGGTATGAGAGATAATTCTGTCTCTGAGGTTACAAAAGAAGGGGCTTCGTTTTTCTTCTCAGTTTTCACTCAACAATGGGAGCTGAGGGAGGAGAAATGGCTGAGACCAGAGCTATCATAGGCCTACTCAGGATTCCCCCATGAAAAACTGATNTCTCATCTCTGATCCCTCAGGATTCCAGCTACTCCAGGAAGCTACCACAGTGACCTGTGAAAGTAACATGTTGTGCTCCCTGCAGGCCTCCCTTCTCAGCCCACTACACTAGAGCAACTATCCTTGGCCAGGAAAAACAGAGGTTGAGGTGTCCCAGAAATGGACTCACCAGCCAGGCCAGGTTCAAGCCTGTGTGGGGTGTAGAGAGGAACTAAGGAGAGAATAGAGTTGGAAATGGTCTGACGAAATAGTCTTGTCAGTTGTGACTTTGCTCATCCAGCAGACAAATGTGTAGGAAGAGGAAGAGGAGCAGAGGGAAAGAGAAGGAGGTGAGGAAGAGAAGAAAAAAGGAAGAAGGAATAAAATAAGGAAAGAGAATGGGGGTTGCCTTCTTAGCTGAGACCAGAGATCAGTGTTNGCGGGCATACCAGCTCCTGAAGAATCACCTGGTTTCTCTGACAGTCCTTTTCCAGGAGGCACACACATTTGCTGGCACAGGAATTTCCCAATGGAGCTCTTTGGGTTAGGTGTATCTGTGCAGAGGTAAATATGTATAATGTCTGTGAATATGGTGATGTGGGGCGTTTATAGCACATTTCTGTGTTACACATGTCGGCGATGAGGGTGTGTTATACTCATGGGTTTATGTGTGGTAGGTACATGATGTGTAAGGAAAGCTGTGGGGGGGTGTTTGTGTGTATGTGGTGTGACATACAGTGTCTGAGGTGCATCTTGCGTATGTCAGGGTGATATATGTAGTGTATATTATGATGTTATGATGAGGTACATGATGGGAAGGCTGTGTAAAAGGATGTAAAGTTTGTGTATGTGTGAGAGAGTATGTGTTTTCTACGCATNCTTTTCTGGGTGAAGTGGGAAAGTGTCCATGTACCGGACAGAGCACTGCATGGGGGGAGACAGAAGGAGGAGCCTTCAGTGGGGAAATAGAAATGAGAAATGAGAAGAAACACATCAGCTTCTTCTCCAGCCTCGGAAAGAATGTTGTACAATGACAGGGTGAGAAGCTCTCTCACAGTGGAGAAGTTGAAGGCCCGGGTGAGAAGGATGACTTAGGACATGAGAAACAGGTGCAGAAATTCAGAGAGGGGGTGAGACCTGTTTCCCTGATAAACAGTGGTTTCTCCCATTGATTCTACCTCCAAAATCCCAGGATGCCCCTTCCCTGCCCCAAGAAAGCCAGTTCCTACATCCCCTAAAGAACACAATAGTGAAGACTGGGGTGATGGTGAGAGTGCTATTAATATCTACCAAATGCCAGTTTNTGGTCAGTTTAGAACCAAGAAATGAATGCCTAAATAGAGCCTATCTGATCAAAGCCCCCTTGAAATATGAATGGGGCCAGTGCTGTTACCCTAATTTACAGAGAACAAGTTACAATTTCTTGCTCAAAGCCCATGAGCCAAGGAGTAACAAAATTCAAAACCAGGCCACAGGACACCCTGTACTCCTGGAAACACCATGCTTGGCTCCCTGAAGCAGCCTTGAAGCATCCCTTTCTTCCTTCCCTGACATCTCTTCAGTGGTCACCTTCTCAGGTGACATTCCCATTGGGTAGTGAGTCCCTCACTGGCTATGAATCCTTTGGGGGCCAAGCTGAGGCCCCACTCAAACTTTCAACATCATGTGACTGGCTTCTGCTGGGTCTTTTACATCCATGGCCCCGCATTTGGGTAGTAAAGGTTGGTGTATAATGAGTCTTAGTAAGTACACTATTATAATATTTCATTAAATACTCAAAATTATCTTCTTTATTGAATTCTCTTTAGGCCTTTCAAATGAGCATGCACTTGGGGGGTACAANCTCNCCTTCACTAAACTGTTCTAGTCTCAGAGCTTGCCTGATGAAGAGGAACTACCTAGTCGTGATGGTTAACTTTGATTAGGTGACTCTGGATTGGATTAAGGAATTCCTAAGGAGGGCTGGCCATATCAGGCTGGCTGAGATCCACACAGTGGAAGGAGAGAACTGACTCCCACAAGTTGTCTTCTGACTTTTACACACATGCGTACATCACCCCCACACTAAATAAACAATAAACCAACACAATTATTTTAAATGGATAAGGACTTAGTGAGGCACAATTTTGGGTTTGTTTTTCGGGGCATTTTCAGAATGGAGCAACTGAGGGGACAAGATGCACCTCAAGTATGAGCTGAACCATCCCATGGGCTGGGTGTCAAGATGGAATAAAAGGAAGAGGAGAAAGCCTGCTGGGAAGATCTTTTGTCTCTTCCTGCTTCCTGATCTTCCAGATGTGAGCAAGCAGCCTCACATGACCACAGCTGGGAGCTTCCCTTTCATGATGGACTCTGTTCCCTGAACCAGATGCCAAAATAAACCCATCCTTTCTTAACCAGCTTCCTGTCAGGTGTCTAGTTACAGCAGTGAGTACCCAATGCCATGGGGAGCAGAGTGGGGGCAGAAACCTTTGNCTCATGGAGTCTCCAGGACCTCAGAGNTGAAGAAATAATGATAATTTTCATTTCTGTACAAAATGAACAAGCTTCAGTAATTCTATCAATTAACTTCGCTCTATGGCATTCNGTGAGCACGTTGCATGTTCAGATGGGCTTCTAGCATGGCAGACCTGGTTTATGTTGGGTTTTCTGCCATAACATGAACTAGACAAGGACTTTTGCTAATGAATATTTATATGTCACTGATATTTCCTAATATATCTTATAAATGTTCTCAGAGAGTTTTTACTTAAAATCTGAATTTATTAGATGTTTAAAAAAAACTTAAAAATAATTCGTTACCCAAACTCTTCAATTAATAGAGATTTTTTCGAGTGCAGAATATAATGGGGACCTGTCATGGTGGTCATATTTCTAAAAAAAATAAAATTTAATCCAATGCCTTTTATTTATTTTGTGAAGAGAGAACTGAAGTGTTCCCTGGGGGATGTTCTTATAAAACAATACTGTCAAAATAGCACATAAATTACAAGAGCCCACAAATTCAAAACATTACATCACACAGAAGGAATGAGTCCTCATCTCCCACAGCACAGGAGGGGAACCACCATCCAGGACAACATATTTTACAAGAACAGAAAAGAGTCCCCCAACTGCTTATCCAATGCCAAGTGGTCAGCTCTGAAATGATATATATATACAAGAAACACTATATGGACTGAGTAAGTTGTATTTACATATTTATGAGCATATACACCTCTGTATGGGTGTGCATGTAACAATAATGAAGAAAAAGAGTCCAGGAATTTATGAGAAAGCAAGGAGACGCATAGGAGGGGTTGGAGCAAAAAGAGTTAGAGAGGGAAATGATGTAATTATATCTTAATTTCAAAAATAAAAACGTTGATTCTTTTAAAAGAAGAAAGATCAGAAGGAGGCATTTGCTCCCAATACAAAGAGATGATATGAGCATGTATGCACAACATGTTAATTGCTGACTTGCCTTGACTCATCATCGTGCTGCCCCTGTAAATATACATAACCACGGTGCATTGTTTCAAATGTTTCCAGGTTGGTACCCACACTGACTGTCAGGCTGAGCAGACTCTAGTGTCCTGCACCCCCAAGCCCCTATTCTTGGCTCTAGACAGATTCAGCTGGGTTGCAGCCTGTAGGACAAAGTAGTGACAATGAAAATGCACAGCAGATTATTGTCTGATTGACCACTCCTTACTACCNCCATTAAAATAGACCTGTTTGATTTTTGAGGGGGAAACATGCAAAATGCCCATGACACAATGACAGCGAGCAAAGGGTCTCCGTTACAGAGACAGATCTTATGAAAAGCCATTCATGGTTTTAAAAGCAGTCTTAATTCTTGCCCTCATCCTCCAAGGATGTATAGCTTGTTTTGAGTCAGACTGGAATAAAAGAAAAATAATGCACACAGCTTTTATTATAAGTCCTGTGGTCCAAAGGTCTCAGCTCTGCCTGTGTGGTTCCTATTTTCCTCACTGTGATGGACACCTGACAGGAGTAACCTCGAGGAGAATGGATTTATTTGAGCCCATAGCTTGAGATGGTACACTCCATCATAACAGGGCAGGCAAGCAAAACTTAAGGATGGGGCAGACAGAAGAAGGCTGGCTCTTGACNACTTCCTCACTTTTGCCTTTTATTCAGTACTGTACCCTAGTCTGTGGGATCTGCCCACTGCCTGTGGNTGCTACCCACTTTCAGGAGTTCGGGGTATGTGTTCCTCCTCAGGGATGCCTTTCCAGAAACTTCCTCTCAGACATACCAGACTCTTGCCCCGGACATTTCTTGTACCAACCAAGCTGACAATCAGAATTANCCATTGTACCAACCAACTGAGAATATTTAGTAAGACCCCTTCACACATGGTGCCATCTTAGGACTTTGATGCTCCTCAATCTGATAGGGAAGCCTGTTCCTTCCCTCAAGTCCTTGTGTGTGGAAAGTTGGGGAGATTCTCCTGAAAGGAGTTTTCAGAGCCACCAGGCCCTTCAGTTTCTTGCCCACAGCTCTCCTTTCCATTCCCATAGATATGCTGAGGGAAATAAGAGTGACTCTAAGCATAAAGGCCTCTCCCACTAGGCCTATTGCATAGTAGCAGTACTTGCCATACACCGTCTCGATTTACAGATAAATGTGATTTCATCATCCTCTAAGGAGTCCTTTGTTTCCTTTACATCTAAGCCCCTCCATCCACTCCCTCCTGGAACCCTGGTCTTCCAGACATATCTGAGGCTGGAGACCAATTCAATACCTTTTCCATGTGTCATTTGGAAATAAGACNTGCCTGATCTATGGTGTTCAGCTCAGCTGGAGAGGTGTCGTACATCCACACCGAGAAGTCTACCTCTNTTGGTTTCTCTTTGGAAAGATTGCTGTTCTCTGCCAAGACTAATGGGTGCACATCGGGGACAGTAACAAGCTGGCTTCAAGGAAACAGAACTGTGAAATGGCCCTGGTAATCAGCAGGGCTGGCCTGTCTTCTCTGCAGCAAAAACTCAATATGTTTCACAACGGGGACATGAGCAAACGAGAGACATGGTGTGCTCTGACAACAGGGAACAGTCAGTACGATAGAGATGTCTCACCCCACGCTTGAAATAGGAATCTAATAAGAGCAGAAAACGATCCTAAGATTTGTGCTGAAAAAATGGACTTTAGAAAAAGCAGAATAACAGAACCTGGAAAGCATATGCTCTGGCCAGGACAGAGGGTGGCCCACGATGGCCACAGAGAGAATGTTTATGTGTCTCACCATGCAGGCTAGCAGGANACCTGAGCTGCTTTTGTGAAGCCAGAAGAAGGACTTTGAAGCTTCTTTCAGACAGATAGTTGGTGACAGTTTACATGACACAGCCTGCACTAAATTCTCTCCATGTGTCTTGCATAAGTTATTTGCTGTGCTATAGTTGTTCGCACTTTAAGAGATAGCTACAGGTCAGTCAATAGGAAACCAGGCTGCACATGGAGCTGGAACCCATGGTTAGTGAGCATCATGTTCCTGGCCTCAGACATGCTCAGTCAGTGGTTCTATAGGACCCCGTCGTCTCCTGTGAGTATTCAGCAAGGAATGGTGTCCACACCATTCTCCACTGACTCTCAGTGTTTGTGTTGGATTCTAGAAGCAAGTTAGACCCAACTAGAGATGATTGNGGGGAGAGGGCTGAAGAGATGGCTTTCCTAGGGAGCAGGCCCAGTTTTCGGTACCCACTTTGGGCAGCTCACCACCACCTGTAACTCCAGAGGATTCAACACCCTCTTTTGGGCTCTGCTGTACCTGCACCCAAATGGTGTACACATACAAACCTGCAATCACACACATATACACATACACATATATAAAAATAAATACATATTTTTAAATAAAGATACACATGGAAAACACCATGAAGACTGTTGAAATGCAGGGAATTAGCTAAATCAAAAGAGGTATAGAGCAGGACCANCAAGATGGCTCAGCTGGTAATGTTTTGCCATACAGTCTTGACCGTCTGTGTTTGGTCCCCATAATCCACAGTAAAAGGAGAGAATTGACTGCTGAAAGTTTTCTCTGNCCTCCACACATGCACTGAGGACCTTGTCCATAGCAGCCCCCTTTCTTGTGCATGCTTACATGCACACACATACTCACATATAATACATTTTTTACAAGAGACCAATACATACAAAGCAGGGANCTGTGAAAAACTGATGACATGAAAGCCTGCATGTACTGCCCTCATCCTGAAGTTCACCCTCAGGTATACATGAAAGCCCAGGGCACACATGTGTAAGGAAGTAAAATTCTAAGAGAATGGTAAGTAAAAGCTGACCTCTAATGCAGGAGACATTTCTCCATGCAATGAGGAGATGCCTGATTTTCAGGCACTCCACACACGTTTCTCCCTCACATGCCTGTTACACACCTTGGACATGGATGCTGAACCAAGAAGTGACTTTGTTGTTTCTCTGTTGTTTGTATGTTTATTTAGAGATAGAGTCTAACTGTGAAACTCAGGCTAGACCAGCTCTCATTAGCCAAGTGGCATCACAGGGATTATTTGTAGCTGACTTTACTCACATCATCTAGAGGTTCTGAGATTCATCCCNATTGACTCATGTCTACTACGTTCCTTTTCACTGCTGAGTTATATCCCATTGTGTAAATGTACTAATAATTCTTTATAAATTCTTGTACCTTTTTCTATTGGTCAACTCTTTTCTAATTTTGGATATTACGAATAATGATGTTGTAAATATTTGCATTCAAATTATTTTGTTTGTTCATATCAAATCCCCTTAGTTAAATGTGTAACTTTATAAATGTTGGGCCACATACAAATGAATCACTCTCTTACAAAGAGTTTGGGGTTTTTGGTTTGTTTTTAAACATCTTTTATTTCACTAATTCAATAGGGACACATTCAGTTGAATCCAAATAGTGCTTCATAGGTCTTATAGATGCTAAAGTCTACATGAATTTTATAAAGACCTTAAGGAAAGTCTCTCTCTAATATACATAAGCATTGGTTCTCTAATATGCATTGAATATTCTGGCAGCAATTTTTTCATTTTTAAAATTCTCTATCCTTTTACTATGAGTGTGGATTTTGAAAAAAATAATATTTGTCTATATTTTATCATAATTTCTATATTTTTGATAAAAAAAAGAGAGGCCTGTCTGTTCTGAGTTTGGACAGGAATGCCTTCCTTCAGGCTTTTGCCTTCCATATAAATTCTGTACCCACACATTTCAGGGCTGCTGCCAGNCGGGAGGGTCAACCACTGATGCTTCTGCACTGAAAGGCTGCCTGAGGCAGGTAAATTTGGAAAGGGGGACAAGTTTTAGAAGGGGAAGAATGTGGGAGCTTGGCTGGCTTGGGTTGCTCTCCAGACATCCCTAGCTAACAGAGTAAAAGAGGAAGCATTAAAAGTTCAAACAAAAGTAGCGTTGCTGGGTTTTTGTTTGGTTNTNTTTTGTTTTGTTTTGTTTTCTAATTTCAGTAAGTAGTAGTAGGAAATCTAGATCCACAGNATGCAGAGTGTGCCTTAATGCCTACTCCACACANCTCCTATCATAAATAAAAATCATCTCCAAGTCAACAACAGAATTGAAGGTAAAGGCTAAAACTATAAAAGTTTTAGAGGGAGTGATAAGGTTTTGTGTGCTTAGATCAGGCAGCAGTGTCTTAGATATGAAGCCAAAAACACAAACTATGAATAAAAAATAGGTAGCAGATGAACCANACTTCATAAAAAATTAAGGACCAAACCAAGGACAGTATTGAGGAGATGAAAAGGTATGACACAGAATGGGAGAAGATATTTGTAAATTATGTACTGATAAACTGTACATAGAAGACATGTGGTTATAGTGCCAAGGATTAAAATGATTATTTTCCTTAGGAAGTACATAACTGACACATTAGCACAGGAAATGATACTATACAGCACCGCCTTAGACAAGTGCCAATNAAATCACAGTGGATTGTCATCCATCATTGGGATAACTTCCATGACACAGACAAGCCATCACAGAGATGGATGCAGTCAATCTCTTCCTCATGATGGTGGGGATACAAAATGATACAACTTTTGACAATATGTTGGTAATTAATACACTTGACAATGGCTACATACTCCAGAGACATGAAAACACATTCACATAAAGATGTGAACATAAATGTCCATTGCAGTATTACCCAACACAACCCAAAGTGGAGGGAACTCGTGTGCTCATCAGCTGATGAATGGACAGAGTAGNTCATGTGATGTATGTTAGCTGTTCATGGAAAAGAAGAAAATATTAATGATTAGTGCAGGAGCTAGAAATCAGTCAGGTCAGATATGACAGGGACCCCAAAGCAGCGGTTCTGGGAACACACNCTGAAGGTTAGGATGCCAGGAGAGAGTCGTNGTTTCCAGTTCCTTGTCAGTTCTCACCCTTGGCAGGAGCTACACATGAGGACATGATTGAACCTGAAGAAAGCACCTGGAAACCTGGCTGGGCCAAGTGGACTCAGCTNATCCTCCTCCCATTCCTTACCCCAGTTTCTGCTGTAAGTCCTTTAAAAGTCACCAGACTCAAGCCGGGCGGTGGTGACACACACCTTTAATCCCAGCACTCAGGAGGCAGAGGCAGGCGGATCTCTGTGAGTTNGAGGCCAGCCTGGGCTACCGAGTGAGTTCCAGGAAAGGCGCCAAAGCTACACAGAGAAACCTTGTCTCGAAAAATTAAAAAAAAAAAAAAGCCACCAGACTCAAAGTTCAATGGTATCCATGACCTCTCCTGCTATACAGGAGCTCTCTGTCTCCCTCTCTCTCTCTTTCCCTCTGTCCATTCCCTAAACTCTCACCTATAAATCTATATAAACTTGCTAAAACTCACCCTCTGGGGCTGGTAAATTTTATTCTTTGAATTCTCCAGACAAGATCCCACAGGCTACTTGCTCAAGGCAGCTTTGGTGGTTTGAATAGGCACGGCCCCCATAGACGCATGTGTTTGAATGCTTGGCCCACAGGTAGGGGCACTATTAGNTAGTGTAGCCTTGTTGGAGGAAGTGTGCCACTTTGGGAGTAGGCTTTGAGGTCGCCTATGCTCAAGCTATGCCCAGTGTGGTACACAGTCTCCTTCAGCATCAGCCTGTGGATCAAGATGTAGAACTCTCAGCTCCTTCTCCAGCATTGTGTCTGCCTGCATGCTGCCATGCTTCTAGCCATGATGATAATGGACTAAACCTCTAAAAGTGTAAGCCAGCCCTACTTAAATGTTTTNCTTTATAAGAATTACCACNNTCATGGTATTTCCTCAGCAATAAAACCCTAACTAAGACATTGGCCATAAAGTTTTTTAGGGATTATAGCATCCCAAGAAAAGCTTACCAAGAGCTGAGGAGGTCTCTTATTNTCAAAGGCACCCTGCCTCATTTTCCTGAGTTTAAAAAAGCCAAGAGAAAGGATAATGCTATATCATTATGGACAGGAAAGTAGAGGCCATAGAATGAGTGAAAATGAGAAGTAACCCCAAATAGTTTCAGGGTATTTGGGGAGGTAATTAAGATACTTTAAAAACAGATAGTGAAGAAACCAAATACTTCAGAAGCCTCCTAA
>LZPO01075964.1:208911-224767 GCA_001675575.1 Neotoma lepida | reverse complement strand
TACATGTTATAGAGCTTATATATGTGTGTGTTTATATATGTGTATGTTTATATATAATACAATATATATTATGTAATGTAACATATAGTTTAAATGGAGTTACCCTACAGCAAGGGACAGTGCCTCTCCCAGGTACCATGAACAACTGATAAAAAGCCCAGTGCCAGTACCCCTTTTTGAATTGTTGGTCAGTGGGTTCCCACGGGCTCCCCCAAACATTACAAGTTAACTTCCAATGCTTTTGGTTACCCTCCTAAACTTGGTGATAAGACCCTCCTGCTAAAGATACTGCATATTTAAGCCATGGGAAATGGAGCAATCAATCAGGTACTGACCTGGAAGCTTAATCCNTCCTAGCTAGCTTTCAGAATGCTGNAAGTTCATTTACAATACTAAGGGAGAAAAGCAATCAACAATTTTACCCAGCTGTGTACCCTGCAAACTACAATAGCAACTGGACTGAGAAGATATGCCCACTGGTGCAATAGTGGCATGAACATTATGGGAGTAACCAATCACTTTCTGGATGAATTAAAAACCTCTACATGATGAAAANTCCATGCCTGGTACTGTTAACTAGGCCAGAAAACTGTGGCTGGCTAGGTAATAGGCCCTAAGGGAGACTCTACCAGTATTATATGGCTACATAGACATTGTATTAAACTGCTCCCTAACTTCTTCTCATTACATCCATAGGCTAATTCGTCTCTCAGTCATCAGAGGAGCTTCTTTTTGTAGTAGATGGCAATTAGTAGAGATATGCAGCTGGTCAACTGCTGGAATTTTCCAGAAGTTACTTGAAGTNTGATGGCATCATTGCCCTTATGATGAATGTGATATATCCTCTATATCATTATATTNTAAACATTTTTAATTTTAAATTTCTGATATGGCAAGTTTTGCTATATATGGCTTACATAAGTAATAACCTTTGGGGTCCCCAAGAAGTTTCAAGCACAAAAGAACCCTGAGCTGAAATGTTCAGGAACAACTTGTCTAGGTCAAACTGGGGCCCAGAGCTGGATATAGGAGTCTCCAAGAATGTTGTTAGAGGATCTGTGTGTTTGACACTTTGTACCATACCTGATGATGGTCAGTAAGACATCATCTAGACCTATGCCACTCCATAACACTGTCTTGAANCTTAATCACGTTGCACGCACTAAAGCCCTATGGATAATAAGATAGCACCAAGCCTAGATGATGGAGCAGCCTAGGTAGAAGCATTGAGAGGGCAGTCTCACCCTGCCTGGGCTGGCACTCCTGCTGTGGTTCTCTCTCTCTCTCTCTCTCTCTCTCTCTCTCTCTCTCTCTCTCTCCCTTCTCTCTCTCTTCTTTCTCTCTCCCTCTGCCTTCTATCCTCCAGAGCAGGTCTGGAGGATTCAAAGTCATATCCAATTGCTCTGCTCTCTTTCTCCTTATTTTACAAGGAAGCCTGGTAGGCTAAAGGGTTTGGGAGCGCTTTAATCTTGCAATGTCATGTGTTTACCTACATTTTTGCAGTCAGCATCAGTATCACAACTGAAGTCCAGCTCACTCATTAAGATCAAGTACTGCCTCCTACCCAGAGTGTGTCCCAAGATCCCCAGGACTTTGCCTGGTATGCAATCAATGTTCAAAGGCTTCTGGTTAAACACATGAAGGAGTGAATTTTTCCCCCAGAGAACACAAGCATGGGCTGGCAGACATTCTAAACGGATATAAAAAGGCCTTGATTCTGCTGCTGGAGGCTGAATACCTAACCTCAACCATCCATCTAGAGTGACCCACCACTGAGATCAATCAGGTCCAGTCCCTCAGATGACAATAGATTGGGAGTATGATGAAAGGGAGTTTCTATGCCAAGTTTTAGTATTTCACCAACTTAATTGACTGTGTTCACCAGTGCCTTCCACAGCCCATCTGGCAGCCTCCTGGAAGCTGTCTGGGATTTGTTCTCTCATCCATGAGGGTGGGGCTGGCCTCTGGGGACTACAGTACCAGGGCTCCAGGGACCAAATCTGGGGTTTTATGTTTGACTCATAGTGAGTATCAGAAGGAAAAAAAAAAAAGATAATGCTTTGTTCCTGGGAAACACAGCCAGCATAGTAGAGACACAGCACACAGTTGCATCCAGAGAGAGAGAGAGAGCAGGAAGCCTGGACTTTCATGCTACTTTCTGGAGAAAGCACAGCTGTCCATCAAGGACAGCTGGAAACCATGTTGCTGGAAGGCAGCGAGGGATCTGCTGCNTNAGAAACAGTTGATTTAATCATCACTTTCATAGTTGGTTTTTTTGAGACAGTCTTATTATAATAGCCTAGGTTGACCTACACAGCATGGTTTATTTCTTTGATGCAGGGTCTTCTTATATAGCCCAGGCTGGCTTCCACCTCATGACTGTTCTGTTTCAATTTCCTGGGTGCTGGGATTGTGGGTGGGTCCCACTTCTACCCCTAGCTCTGAAAACCACTTGATAAATACTTCCTGTGACAATTGATGAAGAAAATACATACAAATGGGTTCTAGATCTTTGGGGGGGGGTAGTCCCTTCCCATTTTGTCATTGTTTCTTGTTCCATTGACCACCTATACATGTCAACAGCAGAGGCAGCTCATGGGGTGCCAATTCAAACTGTATCTAAGAATCACAGTCCTGTTCTGAGCGTTTTCCCCAGATACATCTCTGTTAGGTAGTTTTGCTCCTCAGAACCTACAGGTACATACTACGGAGTAGATTGTAGAGCTGAGCGACTGGTGAAACACATACACACGCGCACACACACCAACTCCAAGGGTTCGGTATCCAGCTATTCATAGTTGGTGGTGGAGGGGGCTGAAAGTCCAACCTGTCCCCTCCCTGCTAGACCCTCACCATGCCCACATAGAAAATGTGGAAGATGCTAGAAGCAGTATGCTCAGAGCATCTCTGAGAACCAACTTCTAATAAAGGATAGGGACACACACCTCCCAGGAAGACGAGACAGGGGCCTCTGGGACACACGGGCTCGGAGGGAGAGGACAGCTTGTAAAAGCCCTCGATTTCCAGCACAGCTNAGAGTCTCAGGGTTTTCCATCAAAAGTCCAAGAGCTGCAGTTTTAAATATAGTTCTGTGGTAGTTTACTTCCTTCTTGGACAGCAAAGGAAAAGCTTTCAGATCTAGCACCCAGATTGTTAGCTGGGCACTGTCTACCTGGTTTAGAGCTTGTATGAGGCTTAGGNATAACTTCTTTAGGGCAGCTAGGGAGGAGTCAGTGGCTAGCTGTATGATGTTCTCCATANTGAAAACANATCCTGGCCTACCCAGGATCTGTGAGAAACAGTATATTGCACTGTGGGGTGGGAGTGATGGTGCTCTCAGAAAATATAGTGACAACAGGTCTACTTCCCATGTTCACGAAGATTTCCTGAGAAGTAAACTGAGGCAGGAAGGGTAATGGAGAAGGTGATACACAGAAACACAGGTAGAGCATCAGCAAGGGCATTGGAGTGATTCCAGGTAGATCTACTTTATTTTATTATATGTGNTATTGATGGGTGATAAGGGATCTCCTATTAGCATAGTCCATAAGGAACACGGACTTGGCCANCTGTGCTACCCCAGAGGTAGCCTCATGGGCAGCCCNTCCCTTGGACTTCNACCTGTGGACTCCTATCATGAACTCATCCATCATTATCTGGAACATGTTCAGAGACTGGACACCCAATATATTCTCTGTACATTTTAAGGTTTTCAATCTATAGTCAGTGAGAACAGCAACACAGAGTGTTGGGCTGACATCTAGACNTACCTAGAAAACTGTAATTGCCTTCAGAAAAAAAACTCATTATTTCTAAATTTTAAAAGCAATAGGTTTAGATCATTCTGTTTCCCTATCAGTCAAAGGGAGGTGGGATAATGCTACTTAGGCTGTGACTAAGAAGAGACACAAGAACAAACATTGAATGCATTATAGTT
Organism: Neotoma lepida; assembly: GCA_001675575.1. Classification (NCBI taxonomy): domain Eukaryota; kingdom Metazoa; phylum Chordata; class Mammalia; order Rodentia; family Cricetidae; genus Neotoma; species Neotoma lepida. The sequence goes on along the minus strand of LZPO01075964.1, from coordinate 220,830 downwards.
TCCCTATGAGGCATGTGTGCTGGGACAAAGTCTATCCAAGGAAGGACACAAGGTTCCTTGTAAGAAACAGTTTCCTCAGCAATGGTGAATAAACCTGAGACAGGAGGCACGGCAAATGATCCTGTTAGATGCTGGGCAGGTCTCTTCCTGATGAGAATGTCTTTCTGAAAATGTGTTGCTCTGATTGGTTGATAAATAAAGCTGTTTAGCCAATGATGAGGCAGAATAAGGTTAGGCGGGACATTCGAACTAGGGGGAGAGAGAAAGAAAGCAGAGCTGGGCAGACGCCATTCTGCCATTTAGAGAACAGCATGTAANGGCACACAGGTAAAGCCATGTGGAACACATGGCGACATAGATTTATAAAATGGGTTAATTTAAGATGTAGGAGCTAGCTAGNGAGAAGCCTGCCACGACCATAGTTTAAAAATGATATAAGCCTCTGTGTGTTTACTTGGGTCTAAGCAGCTGCGGGACCCTGGGCTGGACACAGAAAAACTTTTTCTTACATCTTCCTGTTTAGAATTGCCTGAGTTGGAATCCTTTGCAATGGAAAAAGTAGGACAAGGAACAGATTCTATGATTATCAGCAAAGAAATATCTGGCTCTGTAGCCAGATAATCAGGTGGCTTGGGTTTCACTTCATTGTCTTGAGCCTCAGAAAACAGGAGTTGAGAGGCTACAGCTAGACAAGGAGAGTGTGGTGTATTTGGGGAGGGCCACTTGAATCCCAAAGTGAGAGTATCAGGGGTCAGGTGGGGGAATAAGGTACTCTGTAGTGTAGAGAACAGNGACTAGNCTGTGGCTTTGTTCTCTAGGCACCCTCATGAGCTTACAACCCAGGACATGGCAGCTCAAGCCAAGAGAGCACATTGGAGACCACTCAGAGCTGGTGAAGGTACTAGAAGGTTGATGGACATGCAGAGTCTGAAACCAGGTTCTAAGAGTCAGATCCAAGGAAAAGCAATTTAAATAAATAGCTTGGGCTGAGGGGCTGGCTCAGATTTTGAGGTAGGAAGTCTGTGATGGGGTGGGAGGACACTGACATCAAACTATCTTTTGTACCCAGCTTGATGTTCTACTTTTCTCTAACTTGACTTGAAGGGTAGACTTGGGTTTGGACTAAATTCATGCTGCTGATGGCAAGTAGCAAGCTTTGCTTTCCCCATGCCAGGTGGCATTCATCACAGTCCCAGGACACCCACACCCATGTGGCTCTGCAGTAGATGCCCTCCAAAGTCTGCAGGCCTCAAAGTTTCAACTTCTATGAGCTCACAATCAGAAACAGCTTTGCAGCCACCACGCTGACGCAGGGAAACGGTCCCCAATGCACACAGATGCACACAGTGCTTGGCACTTGAGCAGAATAAACTGCACACACCAGTTGGCACAGTCTGAGCAATGGTGAAAGAAGAATGGAAATCACACATCAGAGTGTCACCAAATAAGCAACGTGAGCCAAGTGCAGGTCATACTCAGGACCCTGCAGGTGGTACTTGGTGGATGGCCTTGCTGTGTCTGTGGGAAACCTTCAGACTAACGACCAAGGCAGGGTGTTCCACTTGGAACTATTCCTGAGGGCCACCCAGTAGTTTCCATAAAGAGCATCAGGACATATGGTCCGGCCCTGGAATGCACTTGTTACACACAACAGCAGGGCAGGAAGCAGTGTCAGATGTAGGGAGACCATTTTTCAAGTGGAACTGGCAAGAGGAGGGATATATTCCTGCAGCCCTTTAGAGGGCATGACATGGAGGTTCATCACCAGAACACTGAGTCAGAGTACACTAGGGTGGGGGTGGCTCAGGCTGGGGNCTCAAGCAGAATGGAGAGTGGTGCTTGCTCTGTTGACAACTAGTTAGGGTGACCTCGTCCATTCACCTTTGAAACTTCAGTCCCCTTAACAGAAAAGAGGGNGCTTGCANCATGTCAGTGGATTTGTAAACTGGAACTGGGTTCTGTGGAGCCTGAAGGTTCTCCTGAGCAGGAAAGACTACTGCTGGAGTGCTCCCAGCAGTCACTCCTGCCAAAGAGTGGCACCCAGCAAATATTCAAGATGGGTTTTCTCTTAAAGTCTTATGTGAGGAAGCAAAAGAATAACACTATTAAGCAATACTGTGGGGAAGCACTAATCTAAAAGAGATTTTTAAAATAGATTTATTTATATATTTTTTTCTTATTTTGTGTGTGTGTGTGTGTGTGTGTCTGTGTGTGTCTGTGTGTGTCTGTGTGTGTCTGTGTGTATGTGTGCACACACACATGCAGGAGCATGCGCCATTTATGTGTAGATGTCCATGGAGGCCAGGAGAGAGCACTGGATCCCCTGGAGCTGGAGTTGCAGACAGTAGTAAGCCACCTGACCTGAATGCTGGGAATTGAACTCAGGTCCTGTGCAAGAGCATTGTGTCGTCAATCTATCTGTCCCTCCAGTTTCACACCAAGATATGTTACTATCTTTATGGTTCTCTGTGGTTCTCTACTGTATCTCCTGTCCATTCTACTTTCCCTTACCTCCATCGCATCCTTCATGATTTAAATGAGGCACCAAAGATTACAAAAAGGATTGTGTTGGGAGTGGAGGGACAGAATGAGGGCTTCCCCTATATACTATTGTCCTGTAATGAACAAGGGGGCAGGAAGAAGATGCTGAGATATGAAGAAACTGGGCTGTAAATTTTAGGCTGAAGATCAAGTATGAGCGTTGAGTGGTCAGGTCACAGAACTTGTGGCAAACATTCTGGAAGGGGTAGTCTCACAAGGGCAATCCTGACCAGGGCCACAGGTAGGCTTGGCCAGCAAGAAGTAAGTAACATTCCCCAAACCAGGAAGGCGATGTTGATCAGAGCGAATGGCAGCTGTCTAGAGATGACAGGGAAGACACATCAGCAAAGCCAGTGTAAGCAGCTGCCGACCTATGCTTGGTGCTGAGACCAGAAAGCTCTTATGCCTGTGGTCACTGCAGAGCAGAGAAGGGGGAGAGCAATGACCTCCTCTCTTTCTCTACAGTGGCTCCTGGGCATATGACCAGGTTGTTTGAAACTTCCTGACTCCTTCACCCCAATGGTTCTCAACCTTCCTAATGCTGTGACCCTTTAATACAGTTCCCCATGTTGTGGTGACCCCCAGCCATAAAATCATTTTCATTGATACCTAACTGTAATTTTGCTACCATTATGAATTGTAATGTAAATGTCTGTGTTTTCCAATGGTCTTAGGCAACCCTTGTGAAAGAGTCATTTAACCCCCAAAAGANAACCCACCAGTTGAGAATCATTGATTCATCCCATCGACATTCTAGTGTCTGCTAAGTTTCTCTAAGGAAACCTGACTCTGGTGCTGGCTTCAGTGTTGGGAAAGGGCTACAAGCCCTGGTCTCTACCTGGCTAACATTCTTGTGAGTACACTGGCCTTCGCTTCTTCATGAGGGAAAGACATTGAGGAACAGCAAGGCATTGCTATTATTATCATTATTGTCTAAATCATGACAGTCAGCTAGATAATGGATATATATATTATATATATATATATATATATATATATATATCACAAGAGAAGTAAGGACCTGTGTGCCAACACTGTCATGGTTAATGTTAATCATAAGCTTGACAGAATCTAGAACCACCCAGAAGATGGGTCTCTGGGCATGGCTGTGGGGGATCAACTTGATTGTATTTATTGATATGAGACAATCCACCGAAATTATAAATTGGACATTCCTCTGGCAGGAAAGCTTGGATTGTGTAAACTAGAGAAATTGATATGAACACCAGCATGAATTCAGTCACTGCTCTCTGTTTCCCTATTGTGGATGTGACGTGACTGGCTGCTTCGAGATCCTGCTGTTTTAGCCTCCCAGCNGTGATGGACTGTATCCCTGAGAGAAGCAGAAATTAATCTTTCCTCCCTCATTACTTTTGTCAGAGGATTTTATCAAAGCAACATGGAAGAAAACTAAGAAAAACATAGTTTGTTTCTGTAAGCCCTTCCTTGTCTTGATAACATGACTGGATGGGAGGGGTCAAGAAGCCAGCCTTGGAGAAAGTCAAGCCCTCAGCAGCACCCCGGTTGCTTTCCCCTCCATCTGCTCAGGAAGAACTAAGCCACTGAACCTGGAGGTTTCACTGGGGGTTTGGGGAGTGTCAGCTGTTTCAGGCAACAGGAGGTTTCTCCTGAAAACTGTACATGAAAAAATTCTGTGTGCTTTCAAGCTCAAGTGTTTCTGTTTTTATTTTAACTAATGACTTTAAAATGAATGGCACAAGCTTAGGGACTAGTAAAGATGAACCACAGACAGGGAGAGAAAAGAAAAGAACTTAAGCCTAACGTTCGGATGGAATTCATTTAAGTATACAATGAGGAATGTCCGTGTCTAAACCACCCACTGAAGCAAACAAAGGTTCTCCTGGGTGCTAAAAGACACCCAAAGCAAAAGCATATCATTACAGAGAAAAAAAGCTTTGGTTGGGACAAATATTCAAAGCATTCATTTCATCCCTGCAAAACCATTCTGATATACCATCAAGATATCNTCTTCCCAAACAAATTCACGTTGTACGCTGAGCCTCCGTCTTAGTGTATCATGCCAGGCAAAGCTAGAAGGAGCAAAGCACTTCTAAATGGCCAGTGCTGGTTTTATTATTATTATTATTTGTCTTAATAGTCCCNTCAGAACTATAGCTGAGGTGATTGTGTGGGTTTTCAAAGTTTTGTTGAATGCATGAATGAACAAATTATAATCATGCATGTCTCCTTTCCTGTTCCTATTCTCTGGTGTTGCAGAGAAGAGAAACATCTTGTGAACTCTTGGGTGATCCACTCCTGCTTTCAAAACCTGAGGTTTCCATTGTTATCACAACAGCATGGCTGCACATTTTCTTGGTCACAGTATTTTCCCATTGCTAAAAGAAAAACAGGATCGGTCTGCTCAAGACATGGATCCAAATTTCCCTGATTTTGTTTGTTCATACACAGAGACATGCCAAGGTGCAGGGTGATGGGTGACCAGAGCTGATCAACACTTGAAGGCTGCTGCTCCATNNCAGACCCTTCAGGGACAGCTGATATGTTTCCCGTGTACTCTTGCTGTGTGGATCAATGGATCCTTGTAGCACAGAGGTTCTCAGTCTGCCTAATGCTACAACCCTTTAATACAGTTCCTCATGCTGTGGTGAGCCCCAACCATAAAGTTTTCATTGCTACTTTATAACTGTAATTTTGCTATGATTATGAATCATAATGCAAATATCTGATATGCAGGATATCTGATGTGCAACCTCCCCAAAGGGTCGTGACCCACAAGTTGAGAACNGCTGCTCTAGCATATGCATTTATCTGTGTTTTAGAGGGGCTTCAAAACTCAATTGAATACCACGGCCAGGAACACAGCCTCCACAAGACCACTGAGTCAACAGTCTCACCAAAGTCCATTCCACCACACCTGTGGAATGTACATGCATGCACACCAGGAAAGGGAGAATGTAAACAATGTAGGAAGAAATGAAAAAAAAAAAACCACACAGTACTGTCTACACCATTAAACCAACCTGGGATGAGCTGGAGGAAGGGAGGGAAGGCAGTCATGTCATTCTAAAGAAACAGAGACCTCAGAAAAAAAAGAAAAAGTTGTTCTCTGTGGTGGTTTGAATGAGAAATGTCATCCAGGGAATCTGGTATTTGAACACTTCTCCCCCACCCCCGTTGGTAGTGCTGTTTGGGGAAGGCTACGGAACCTTCAGGAGGTGAAGCCTTGCTGGAGGAAGTACATCACTGGGGCTGGGCTTTGAGTGTTTTTGGCCTCACCCCACCTCTAGTTCTCTCTCTGTCTCTTACAGGTAGTTGAAGATCTCTTAGCTTCCTGTTCCAGCCACTTGTTGCCACGCCCCCCTGCCATTATAGACCATCTATCTGGAAACAGAAGCCAAAATAAATCCCTCCTTCCATGAGCCACTTCTGGTCCTGGTGTCTTATCATACCTGCAGGAAAGTCTCCGATGCACTCCAACTCTTAGAAATCCCAAGGGCAAGTTCATTAACAGATGCACATCTAAATCCAGAACGTTACAAGGATATGCTCAGAGGGAGTGTTCACTACTCATGTTGTCTCACTGCCAGAAAGCAGTGCTGCTTACAACGTAAAGCTTTAGATGCCCTTTAACATTCTCGACCTCAGAGCTGCTGCTTGGAGCTTTTAATCCTTACAGTCAAGAAAATAAATTTGCTTAGAGTTGGAGAAAGCAAGACAGAGAAGCTGCATGATGAACCTTTCTGTGTAGTAATGGCTTCCAGTCACACGGTCACAAGTAATTGCTTTTTTAACTCTTCACATTTCACATCAAGACTCGGTAGCTCCCGCATTATGGTGTAAACGCATTGCAACCTCTTCTGTGAATACCAAGTTTATTCAGTCCTGGACAGGAGCTCTCCAACTCACCTGGTCTCAAGAGCTCTTGAAAGCCGTAGTCCTCTTGCTGACAGTGTGGAGTGTTCATTTAGAATTACCCTATTATATAAATGTGAAGGATGCTGCTACAGAAATATGACAGTATTGTATNTATGCAATATGACAGTATTGTATGTATGAAATGGGGTATTTCCTGAGAATTTGCACCCAAAACGAGTGAGGAAACCAAACACAATTATCCNTCATGAGTGTTGCAATTCATTTTTGTATAATTCTGAAAGGTGTTTTATATACAGAACTAGGGATAGCATAAACTGCAAAAGCCAACAAAAATGAATGGAGTAAATCTTAATTTAAGATACAGAAAACAACTTCTATTAAATGAGCATCCTACACAAAGTATGCATATACATAAAATGTATATATATGTGTGTGTTTGTGGTGTATCTGTGTCTTGGTGTCTGTTTTCTATGTATCTCTGCATGTGTGCCTGTGTGTCTGTGTCTGCATGTGTGCATCCATGTGTCTGTTTGTGATATGCTCCTGTGTGTGTGTGTGTGTGTGTGTGTGTGTGTGTGTATAGAAAGAGATAGAGAAAGGTACAAAATCAAATGGAGAAATATAGTTATCATTTTTCTACCTCTCTAGCTTGTGAAAGGGCCTGTGTTCCTTGGGATAATACTGTAAGAAATATTTCTTAAAAGAGAAAAGGCTTTCATGATATAGTTTATAAATGTTGAATAATTGCATAATCCCTTAAAATGGTAAAAGTTGCACCTTTAAACAAATACCCTTTACTTGGCCACTGTAGGGAAGATACTCACCCTCACCTCAAGAGTCCCTCAAGGCTTTGTCTTCTCAAGAAGTTTTCAGTGCATAGAGAAGAGCAGATGGAGAAGAGACAGTTAAGGAGTGGTGCCTGTGACATCAGTCAGGCACAAAAAAGGCAAATCCCCCTTGTTCTGTGGATGGTGAATCAACTGATCCCAGAGGCACAGGGTGGATGNTGACCAGAAGCTGGAGGTGGGAGACGGGAGCAGATAGCCACGGGCCACAAAATCTTTATATGGGAAGCATGTATTATCCTTTTAGTTGTATCACATAGTGTGGAGATAATTTTAGACTATCATACATTTCTAAATTNCTAAGCGAATACAATTCAACTGTTCTCACCTACACAACNACACATTTGGAGTGANGGATACATTAGCTCGTCTGGTTTAATTATGCCACATTATATCCAGAAATCAGAGCATCACTTTGTATTTCCTAAGTTTGTGCCATTGTAAACTGTTAAATTACAATGATTTGGGGGATGGGGGCTAGAAAGATGGCTCAGTGCTTAAGAGCACTTGNTGCTCTTCCAGAAGATCCAGGTTCTCAACACTCACATGGTGGCTCACAACCATCTGTAACTTGAGTTCTAAGGGATCTAACATTCTCTTCTACCTCTTCAGTCATAAGGCAGGCACGTGGAGCACAGATATGCATGCAAACAAGACATTCATATACATAAAATAAAAATAAAATAAAATCATAATGATTTTAATGCCAAAAATACATGTAGAAATGCAGTCCTGAAGCNAAGTGTAAATGATGAATGTCTGGGTGCAAACCAAACTATAGAGGGACATACAAATTTAATATTCCAATGAGATTCTTCTCTGCTAAATGCATGAAAAGAAACCATCAATTTGGACCTTAAGCAGTAGCTACTTTTGTGGGGGAAAGGAGGACCAGAACAGGGTAGCACATATCGAGCAAAGCTAAAATCAAAGCTGAAAGCAGTTAATTTCTGACTTAGCAAGTGACCTTCTCTGGCTATTGATTACAGCCATTTCTGTAAGGAAAGGAAGCCAATGAGCCTGGAGATACATTAGCAGCAACTTCCATTATACGGTACCTGTGTTTTGTTTGTTTGTTTGTTTTAAATTCCATATCAGGTGACTTAAAATGTTGGATAGCCTCATTCTCAAATGAGAAGAATATTTGTGATTCTTCACAGTATGTTTGTTAGGCAGGATTTGTGGGAACCCAGAGAGGGACAGATGTTACCACACCCTTTCTAATTATGTCACGGACAGGAACACTTACATGATCTTTGGCATGGTCACTTCCTGCTTCCTTGTCCAGTTAACCATTTTATTCTCACACCATCTGCAAGTTCTCCGTAATCACCTCTGGCCTTAAAAAGAGCTATGTNGTTAAGGAGGATCACAGAATTGTTGTGAAGAACCCTAACTGAGATGGCACCGGTGGATAGGGGAAAGAATGTCTTCCAGAACACTAGTGNAAATTCTTGCCNCAAGAAACGCTTATCTAACTGAAAGAAGAACAAGAAATTACTATATGGAACTGAGCTGAGTGCGTTAACTTAGTCTTTTGTGATTTTTTTCCTTTGAGGGGAGCAGAGCCATGACTTCACACAAGCTCAGAGCTGTACCCCCTACCCTTACAACATTTTAGTTTAAAATANTATTGGTTCCTTTTGTGCTGCATTTTCCAGATCTAATGGAAAGTTTGGTTTCCTAGAGCTAATTGGTGAGTTATACATTTGGAGATATAATTGAACCAGGNCACCTTTCTTCCTAACTCATACACTTCAGAAACAATCAGAGAACATATTTTCTTGGCAGTGTAGTTACTGGCAGAAGTTCAGAAACTGTCTGATNTTNTAGCATGATCAAATTGGAAACAGTAGTCAAGTCATCATGTGTGGTGGCTTGAGTGAGACTGTNCCTCATGGTCTCCAGGGTTTGAACACTTGGTCCCCAGTTGGTGGCATTGTTTGGGGAGGTTTAGGTGGTTCTCCTTTGCTGGAGGAAGTNCATAACTAGTGNCCTGGTGTCAGGCTTTGAGATTAAAAACCTCCAGCCACGTCCAACTCTCTCCCTGATTGTGTTTAAANATGTGAAGTGAATTCATTAGTTAGCTGACTTTCATGATTTCTGAGGGTTTGCCCTTATTTCATTCTTTGATGGGATGAGAAATTATTTTATTTTCTTCCAATCTTTTGCTGCAAGTCTCTAAACTAATATTGCCAGTTTTCCTAGCAGTCTTCCTAACTTGGCACTATTGGAGTTAAGGCTGTGGTTTTCCTGCAGCTGTGCAAGCTGAGGCTGGATGAACAGTCACAACAGTCTTATGTGTCAATGATACAGTGAAGGTAGACCAGTTGGTTTGGGCTGTAGACAGCTACATCATTGAAAGAAATAATTAAAACTCAGAGTCCCTCCAAAAGCAAGATGGAAATGGTGAATATAAGCACTGGGNAAGGAAACAAACAACAACAAACAAAAAACTCATTTGTGAAACAGTAAGTAAAGTTGACTGTAGACATGTGGAAGTTCTGGAGATGCTGGCTCACTCAGGAGAAATGTCTGAAAGGCACAGAGATGCCTGCAATTTATTAAACACANAGTCTGTGCCAAGAATTTTACAAGATATTGCTAAGNCTCTCAGTAATCGTGTAAAGTCAATGTTTTCATTCTCTTTTTATATAAAAATCAAGATAAAAAGATAAGTTATCTTGTTCAACTTGTGAGAGGCAGAGCTGGAATGAGACCAAGAGGCCCATCTCCCTTGCAAGCCTGGACGACACCCAAGATTAAAATACTTTCCTGTTGCAATTGGCTAAAATCTTCTCACCCAGATAAAACCAAGGGAACTCAAGGTCCACACCCCTTCCACTGGGATTCACCTTGTTTGTAGACCAAGTACATGCTGTCTACCAAGTTTTTTCACAAGCAAGGTGAGTCTGGATGGTGTGGAGACTTCATTGCTGGATAGGGGCAGAGAACAGGGGAATCCCTTGTCATTGTGAATCCGCTTGAGGGAATATCACTCTAGCTACACCAANATCATCCATCCCTGCCCTATGTCCCATGTCACTCCCACTTCCCAATACAAGGAATAAAGAACCACCATCATCCAAATTCTGGCCCATGTTCAACCTACTCTATGTTTGCCAAGATCTTTTGTCTGTGAGCTTGCTAAGATGTATTTCTGGTGGTTCTGGGAGGTACCCAGTATTCTTTAAAAATCCTTAGTCTCAAACAAAGACCTTGGAGCAAGAGATTTATGATGACCCACTTGCAGAAAGGTGAATGACCCATTTACCTTAAAGGAATAAATTTGACATCAAAACCAAGTAATAGTTTCACTGTTGAGTCAAACCAGGCAAGCTTTTTCCAGCANTATCAAGCTTGAAGCAACTGGCAGAGCCCAGGGCACATNCTCAGAGACTTCTGCAGAAGAACTAAGAAAGAGGCAAACATTTTATGCAAAGAGTTCCCTTCCAGGGGAAGAAATAGGTTGTCAGGANTCAACCCACATGTAGCATCTTTAGTTGACACTGCACGGTGGCAGTGGTGTCACTGTTACCATCAGTGAAGTACCTCAATACNGTACGCTGGGAAATCAAGGCTCAGAAATGCTAAGTATTTGCCCAAGGCCATAAGATGTTGAAGACTCAGTGTCAGTGTCAGAACCCAGCCACATCAAGTACTTTGGCATAAGCCATGCCAATGTCAAGTCACTAGACTCTACAATTTTCAAATGTTCTTCTTTTTTCATCTTATGTGTACATGGGTATTTAGGCTGCACATATACATGTNTACCATGTGTATGCCTAGTTGTCATGGAGGCCAGAAGAGGGTATCAGATTCCCTGGACTCAAGCCTGTGTCCTCTGAAAGAANAGGGTGCTCTTAACCACTGAGCCATCACTCTAGGCTCAGAATCTACAAATTTTGTCACCCTGTGCACCAGCATCCACTGTCGGCCTGTATACAGGCTGTAAGGGCTAAGATAACATTTCCTGAGCTGGTGCCCCTTGAACAAATGGCTGCATGTATCCCAATATCCTTACACCTCTACACNGGTACTCAGATCTCCCTAATGGAATCAGGCTGAATTAACTTCCCTGATAGCCAACTCCTTTACTGGCNCTGTTCCCAGCCATGTCTCACATCCCTAAAACTTGCCACTCAAGATCTTTTCAGTAATGTCTGTGCCTAGGGTAACAGGAGTGAACAGATTCAGAAGTATTGGCTTCCAGAGCTCAGACACTTCTCCCTCCATGTACTGTCCAAGTAGGTAAAAGCTGTTCACAGATACAATTATCTTNAGGGGGNAAGAGCAAGATAGGGAATACAGATAAAATATACAAGTAGATCCATGGAGTCTGCATGTGCAGAGGATGGTGGTCAGGCTGGAGCCAGTATTTAAAGACATGTGGACAAGGTGTTTAGGACAATCATCATCTATTGGGAGAACTTGGGGATGCAACCACGCTTTCACCTAAGCATCCTACTGATTCCAAGATGCTCTGTGTCTCTCATTAATAGCTTGAAAGAGACAGAGACCTGGGGAGATAAGTTAGGAAAAAAGAGAATGGGATTGCTGGCCAGAGACACAGTCCTGACAGAGGCTGTGACTTTCGAGCTCAGAAGGGTGAACAAGGTAGAGTGTCCACAATCTTCCTAAATCTTTCTATTCCCGAACCTTTGGAAAGCCATTG